>JAAAKE020135669.1:0-13932 GCA_010014785.2 Anisolabis maritima
ATCTTACTGTTCTTTGTGTTACATTATTTAGAATTGCTGCGATGTCTCCTTATTGAATCCGTGCCCCATCCCATCCTTTTTTTTTTTTTTTTTTTAATACAATATTTTCGCTGTCAATTTATTTATTACGTTCGAACAATTTAAAAATTTTCCAACCTAATTTCATTAATATTAAATGTCAGAACTTTTCTTATTTTTCACCCCTACAAATGTTATTTATTAATAAGTGTCATTTTTCAGACTAAAGCTGCTCAACCCGAAAAAAAAGTAATTTTCGTTAATTTCTCTTTTGAAAATTAAATCCTGGTTTATTTATTTATTTTTTGAATTATATAGATATTCATATTTTATTTTTCTAAAGTGGATTTTTGTTTGAAAAGCAATTAAAATTCCTTCCTTCCTTGACTTAGTCTTTTACCGCCGTTTTGAGTTAAAAACAAATGACAGAAGCAAATTTCATTCCAAAATAATGATCTTTGTACATTTTAATCCGGACTTCCAGGTTGTTTGAAATTGCTCTCATAAATTTCATCTATTCTTAAATATTAATTCATTGCCTTAATGCTTCCATTTGATAATCTAATATTTCTAATTTGAACACAAATGGGCTATTTATTGATGACCATTGAGGATGTCCTTATGAAATAATTAGATGATTCGGGGAGGATGTGGGAGGGGCCAGTTTCTCTCTTAAAATTATTGAATTAGTCCTGAGTGGAATTATCAGGATGAGTTCATTTTTTGATAAGTATTCGAAATTTAAATTATTCGGAGGTATTTTGCTGTTAGTGTGTTAAGAGAAGGAGAATTGTATTAGTAAGTGTGTAGCTTTCACGCTATCCGGCCATCAACTCGGGATTTGGGAAATGGAATTGGGAACAAATGAAACAATTCGTGGCTTCTTTAAATAATCTTATTTCTCGGAAAGCCGTTAAAGGCGGCTTGGAATTCTATTGCACGGCCCGTTGGCTCGAGGGTTGACTTCGCCTTCTGAGTTAACTGTCCCAGCGGGTCTTGCTCTGCAGCCTTAAACCTATTCTCTTCTATAGACATTTTCAGTGCGTTTGCTTTCGAGAGTTTATGACCTCCGTTCCCCCTCAACTATTAATTAAAAATCGTATTAAACACCTAACAATTACATCAAATTTCAGTTCCATCTGTTGTTGACCTGAAACTTAGAGCCCCCAGTAGCTTTGTGGTTGCATTGCACTGTTTTAATTTAGTCTAACAGTATGTGTGTAAGTTGCTAAGTTAGGAGGCGATCTATCTTTGCACCAGATTGCCAAGACATCGGACTAGTTAGTATACAACTAGATTGAAAACAGATGGCCTCTTGTTTGCGTATTTCAATTTTGTAAACTTGAAAAACATCTAAAAAACCTTTACGGAATATCACCCAGGAGAGGATTATTAGCTGCCCGTGTGGGTGTGGCACTGTGTGTGTGAGTATTAGAAGGAGGGATTGAAATGGTCCATCGTCCCTGCTTAAGCATCTGAACCCGAATCAATAGATAAACAGCATGGAGTGCCCATGTGATCGGTGCTTGAATAAGGCATTGGCCTTGCTTGCCACTAATCGCAGGACTACATTTGGCAACTGAGCTTTGTTATCAGCAAGCTTAACTCGAGAAACAGCTGGATGTTTATTTACTCGTGGAGTCGCGGTCCCTCCAAGATCTCGACAAACAACAAACAAGCTCGCCCATCCCAGCGCCCCCGCCCCATGACGTCATTACAAACATTGACGTCATGCAAATATTATTTAAGAGGGGAACAAGAAACTAGATAATAAACGACGCCCCGTTATTAAAAATCTTACAATTCATCATATATCCCAATTTTTTAAGGATTAAATCAAACAAATAATAATGCAGTCATTGATTTTTTTTGCCTCCCTCAGCATTCTTACGTCAATAATCAATCATGGTGTTAAAGCGTCCGATCATAACAGTGCACTGAAAGCCATACGAGCGTGGATTTTGATTAAGTATCATGTCAGGCTTTGGCACATGATGGCAGGTGAATAACGAGAAGCAAAGCCCTCAAGAGGGATGCTCTTCTTCGGCAGATCGGACCATTCCTCAATACGAATGTAATTAGTGCAATAAATCGCCAAGCATAGGCATGTGTCGAGGCTCCTTACCTGCCTGGCTTGCTGATCGTCTTTGCTTATAAATCTCGCTCTTCTAATGAGATCCCCTTTGTCTTTCCCTAAGTTTTTAAATCAATTCTCTCCCAGTAGGCTATAGATTTCGTTCGTGAATGAAGAATCACAGCTTATCCCCTCGCCCCTTGTGCAGGTTAATATGTATAATGTTGCGGGAAGAGGGAGGTAACGAGCCCCACGTTAAATGGGTGTTTATCTCAAAGCTAGAACGCTGAATCCGTGTTTCCTCTTGGTGCCAAGCGAAAATGCATTACCTCATTAGGTTAGATAATATAAAAAAGATAAAATACCCTTTTGGCTGGACTGCTATTTTACTAACTTAACCCTTACGTTCATTCAATTTATTGTCTGATAGACATCAGGTAAGAATTCATATCTAAGCGACAAAATACAAGTGCTTCTTAAGCGCCCCTTCTTTTTTTAATATTCTCTCTCCCCTTCCTGAAATATTATTAGCAAGTCATGGGTTTGAAGGGCCCTTTTCGCCTCCATTATCATCTTCGCATTTGGTATTTTATAATAACTAAGGATTTAATGGCTCGTTGATTTATTTATTTGTACTAATTAATTAAATTCTAATTTATTGGCTGCCCACTGGATCCCAGTCTTTTAACCCGAAGACTCGTTTAAATATGCAAATTATATGTATAATTGTTTTGATTTGATAATTATCTAAATAAGCTACGGTCTAATTAAATTTTAATTAATAGTAATCAAAATAAAAGCGTTAAAAGGCTTATTCGACAAAATAATAGTTAGTCATTTTAAAAATAATGACGGGATTAACACTTTTGCCAATGAAAGGAATATTTTTATATAAAAAATATTATAAAATTCTCTCTTTTTATTACTTTTTTGTAGAAGAATGACGACGGGTCTTTGCGTAAGAACTATCGTCATCAATCCGTTATTCGTCCTCTTCGACTCTGACTGGTACCCATTTCTCATCGCAAATTTTTATATAAAGAACATCAGTATAGAGTGATCTTGATGAATAACAAACAGATTGTAAAAGTGGCGAGAGGTGCGTTTTCTATTGCATTTCTACGACACTGCAATAAAATAAATCTGTTTGAAAAATTAGAAAAATTTTTTGTTAAAAATAATATTGTAATAAAAAAAATATATTGATTTTTAAAAAATTTTAGATTCTTAATTTTTTTTTTTCAAGATATTTTTTTTTTCCAAATTAAATGTAATCCTAATATCTTCACAATTCTAATATTATATAATGATTTAGAAAAATTTTACAATATAAAACAAATAAATAAATGGTATATAAAATTTGTTATGTTACAGAATTTTATTACCATTTGAAAATAAGACATGATTATTGTCACTTAGTAAACAATTCACGGTGCCAATAATAATATAGGAAAAAATTAATTTATTTTAAAGACGATTTAAAAAATAAATAAATAAATTTAGTATTCATACAACACAAGGTTTTTGAATTTAAATTTTATGATCATTCTAAATTTTCCTAATGAAAAAGAGATATTTAAATCATAGATGTTTATATAATAAATAAAGACGAACTATATAAATATATAAATAAAATGATTATAAAAATTAAAAGAAGCTTTATTCATGCATGATGAAAGATTTGACTTGTAGTACAGAAATCAATATGTATTATTTGAAGGAAAATATCAGTTATAAAATTATATAAAAACAATCATTCATTTGGTTGAAATAAAAATCCTAAGGTCTCCATAGAATTTTATATGACCTATAAGGAGTGTTTATATATCAGGGTTATAATCAAAATTTTTTATTTTTTCTAATAATTACTTTTTCACCAAAGCCTAAAAATTATTTTTGTTTATTTCCTTTTAATTGGAATTATTAATGTAGTTAAGGGTAAAATTTCGACCTTGAGATGGGGATGCTCCCTTCTTTGGTTTCCTCAATTGGGTCTGTGTGTCCTCAACCCCCTTAAGCCGCTTATCAATCGATACCAAATTTTAAGCCTAAACCTCTCTGATAGCAATCTTGAGAGAAAGGAAAATCGGACATTTATATAATATAGTCGATTTACTATGTATGTGTGTATAATATTCTTTTTATTATAGTTGGTTTTATTTTTATAAGCACCAAGATAATAAATAATATTTAAAATTTTTTTTTTTTTTTTTCACGAACGATTCGACCTAATTCAGCCTCTTCAGGTTTATCTAGAGCAAAATTTTTTATTTTTTTTTTATATAAAGGTGTTTCTTCTTATATAAAAAAATTATTCATAAAATGATAGATACGTATAAAAAAAAATTAGTCTAAATTAGGTCCGAACCGGTCATGAAAATAAAATTATTTAAAAAAAAAATTTTTTTTTGAAAGATTATTTATTAATCTTAAATTAAATAAAAACCAAACTATAAATTATTATTTTCTCAACAATTAACCAAAGTTTAATAATATTCTTTTTTAAAAAAATACTGAATTGGCATCCGAACTAAGACTGATATTTTTACTCTTCCCTTCAAAGCCAGTCTTTTCTTTTTCCTCTTTTTTTCGTCAAGTTTTTTGGTATCATTAAAAAAATTTATATTATCTTTGGAAAATAAAATTTCCTCATCTTCTTGTGAGTAGGTGGAGTTATCCAACCTTCATCTCCTTATTTGCCCTTTAATCAAACGACCTCAAAATACCGCCCCAAACCAAAAAGAAGATAGTTCTCTTGTGCCTTATCTAATCATATTTATATAAAAAAAAATTAGTCCAATAGTACAATGCAATCTACGAACGTTTTAAGTTTTCATAAAAATAAACATTTTTTTTTTTTTTTTTTTTCTAAAATGCATCAATTTTATTTTATTAGTAAAATTCTTATTAATATAATTTAAATACGTAAAAGTTATTTTAATAAATCTGACATAAAAGAAAAATATATTATCACAATTTCATAATACGTATTTAATTTAATGAAGATTTTCCTGTTTACTTCGAGGAATTTTGGAAATAAATATAAATTTGCTTTGAATTGAATAAGATTTTAATATTTAATAATAAATGTACGTTTCATTAAATCAACAAACAAAAGTTCACCTACAGCACAGGAAATCGGAAAATCCGTTGAATATTTTATGAAAATTTATTTAAATATTTACTAAAATAATATACATATTATAAAAAATAACTACTTGCGAAATTTCTGAGGAAAAAGGAAGGGATGCGCGACGTGAGACCCTTTAAACCTCTCTGCGAGTTTTCTTAAAGGAAAATTTTGATATGCAAACTGTTTAAAATAGTGTGATGGGGATTTCTTCAATCTCATAAATAAATTTAAGATTCATGTGCAGCAGTCAAAGTAGATGGCAACAACTTTTAAAAAACTTCGATAGGGTCAAAAAATCATGTCTGACATAAGTTCTACTATCTTGAATTGGTGATTTTTTGCCAATCTATATATTGTTATTACGGGAATTCATGATAATTTTTTTTTATAAATTAATTAGGATTTATCTATTTTTACTAAATAGGAAAAGATATATTAATTTTAAGAATTCTTGGAAGGAATACATTTACCTTTTTATGATTATATAAATCATCATCTTCATGATGTAATTCTAAATACCAAAATTAATAAAAATAATACTTTCTTGTGTCTTTTTCCCTTGACACCTTGCTCGAGTACTAAAAATCGCAGATTTCTAATTCTCTTGAGCCAGGGGTTTCAAGGTATATGAGTATTTTATTAAATTTTTGATGATTTTACAAATTCTTTTGATTGTTGTCTTTGTTTCAATTAGTAAATTTTCCAAGAAGAAATTAGAAAAAAAAAAAAAAAGAAATAATTTCTAATCTCGTTCTCGTTCTTGATTCCCATCTAGAAGTTCATTTCTCGTCCTCGTTCTCGATTCTCGTTTAGATGACCATTTCTTTATCACGTCTAGAGGTCCATTTATCTTTTTCCTTCTCGATTAGATGACTATTTCTAGTTCTTGATCTTGAATCATGTCTCGAGGTCCATTTCTCGTTTATAATTATAACGTCTTGAGGTCCTATTTTACCTTCCCGTTCTCGATTTTCTTTTCTAGTTCGCGAAATGATTTAAAAGAAAAAACTTTAACTATAAAACGAAAATCTTGTGGTCGTCTCAACTTGTTTTCGTTTATCATCTCAAAAACTAACTAGACTTTTCACGTCTCGAGTGAATCACTACGATCCATGTATTATTATATATGCTTCATAATTTCTTTTAATTTTAACAAATGAATTTTATCTTCTTTTTTTTTTTAAATCTGGTCACTCACTCTCTTCACTTCTCGTTTGGGAAAGTGAAATCCCCAAGACATCGAGAGGGCATTTATTTGCACAATTCAGGGAGGGGTATCAATTGGAAATTTAGTTTGTGTTGAACTTTGCAGGATGGTGACTGATTCTTTGATGGTGTTTTTACAGGGCCACCTGGGCGAGAATCCCTTCGAGGGCGGCTCGTGGGGCGCAAAGGCGCACTTCGCTGCTGCGGCGCACGCAACGTCCCCTTGGCAGCCGGGGCTGCGCGCCTCCTCGGCCAGGCTCAACGTGAGTTACCACTACACATCATCAGATGTTTTGGAAAACCATTTTTTTTACCATTAATACTAAATTTCTCAATATTTTATATATTATTTTTAAAAAATTTCTTGTGTTTGTCCAAAATCCTGGAGTACAAAATATCTTCATTAATTTATTAAAATATTTATATTAAGAGTTAAAAAGAAAATAAATAACCCATTGTTTAATTATTCGATTACACCTGCCAGACATTTAAAACTCTAAGCAATTAATCTATTTTATTTATTAAATAATATCTTGGAATCAATAAGTAGACTACGGCCAGCCAGGTAATACAGGAAGGACGTTTCGGTCGCAAACTAAGACTCCGTTTTGTTTTCTTGTAATAATTTATATATATCGTCTATGAAATAATGTTGATGAAACATATAATTAGAGAAATAAAGCCAGTTCAGGATTTATTTAGCATATCGACCAAATAGAAACTCAATTGTAGCACTGAGGGTGACCGACCTCAGGATGTCCCAATATATTTGCCCAAAAAAATAATATATGCTGCAAACTGAGAGATAATTGTTTTTTCTCCGAGCCCCGACCGATATTACTTCCCTTTTATCATATCTAAATCCAACTGGACTCAATTTTTTGTTTGTTATAAATATTAATTATAAATCCTCAAATTTGTTTTTAGATTTGCGGAATATTTATTTCTTGATTAGCGGGCCCACCCTAACAATGTTATATAGATAGTTTGGATAAAAAATGGAGAGAATTTACTTCAATACATGTTCTTGGAAAAGGAGAGCATCCTTGTATAAAATAAAATTTTCTTAAATCAAGATCTATTCATTTTAATTAGATATTAATATTCAATGTATGCCTTGAAGGGGATATTACTAGTCATGGTTTTTTATTTAATATTTAACTCACACAAAATGTTAAATAAAATTTTCTTCTCTCCCCAAACTCACAACTATATATTTAGGATTATTAGGGTGAGCTTGTAAATGAAAGAGAGTTTGTAATGTAAATATCCTGCTAAAAAATTTACATGTGCCAAAAAATTAAACTTTTATTTGTACTTCAGCATTAATATTTGGCATTCCACATATTACTACTTAATTTTAACAAAAAATTTTTTTTTAAGTTATTAGACGGTTCTTAATATATAAATTTTATAATTTAAAAAAAAATCTTTTTTTGGTATATTTTCTAGGAATAGATTTTTCTTAAAATTTAGATCGATCGTTTTTAAATTGAATTTTTTTTATAATTCGTATATTTTAAAAATAAATCATAACAAAACATAGTGTATTTATATTTCTTTCTAAAATTAACAATATAATTACAAATTTTAAATAAAAACAAGAGGAACAAAGAATATACTTCTCTTTGGCATTATCTCCATGACGTTTTTATTGTATATTTGTTTTATTGTAATATAACCTCTATGATTTCTTACTTTCATCAGATTTTGTAACGTCTTTTGTACATTGTAAATTAATACCGCACGTGTATTTTTTTATCTATATATGAAGAAATGCTCTTAATTGCGTCTATCCCGTTTTGGCAAAAATTATCTTATATACATTCTTCAGTTATTTAATATAACTCGTGCGACTACAAATTAATTAAGAAAGTGAAAGAGAGAGAGAGAGAGATAATGACTTGCACCTGTTATGATAAACACCTGAAGGCGGACACACAAAGTGGCATAAGATGATAATTGTAAAAGCGCAAATAATTTCAAGGGGATATATATATATTACTAGTGTTTAGTTAATTTATGCCACAAATATAATTATACTATCAACAAATTTCTTTGGCAATTAAATCTTGTTAAAATTAGATAGAAATTAATTGCTATGAGGCTTGGAATGGGGGTAGGGGGGGGGGTTGAAATTAAAACCTGTATTTATAATTATAAAAAATTAAAATATTTTTTTTTAATTATGATAGATTTTAAAATTTATAAAACGAAATTTTACTAAATATATAATTTAAACCAGCGATTCTCAACCTTTTTCTTTCGATGGCCCGTAACATTTTTTCTCAATATATTTTTAGATTTGAACAAGTAAAATGTGAAATAAATAATATCCATCCATTCTTTATAATAACAAATGTAAAAATTTCAAGTCTGCGGGACAAAATAAATAAATAATAAGCCATTTCGTGTTAAAAATTTAATTTAAAGTAAATTTTTTAAATAGTGGGAATGAATAAAAATATTTTTTCTTTTACTATTTTTAATATACTATTTCTAACAGTAAACAATAACAATTAAATAAATAAAGTGGGTAGGTTAAACGGTTAGTAGGTTAACCTTAACGAAAAATACTTAATTAATTAATTCGATGGCTACCTCTTCTTTTTCTGTCCCGCCCTATATCGGCACAATAGAAAAAGTTGCCGGCTTGTCGCTCAGATGAGAAAAAGGACATAGGATAGAAAAAAATGCGTCTTAGGTCCGGTTGCCATCCCCGTACTCACCTGATTTGAATCCCTGACTAAATTTGGAAACCACTTAATTTAAATAAATATGAACAAAGAATAACCTATAAAACAAAAATTCAGTATTTTTTTTTAGTCTTCTCATTTTAGATTCCAACTTACCCCTCCCTCCATCATTCCTCATTATATATTTTTTCTAATTACAAAAAATAAATAAATAATAGAATCATCAAGTTGTTTAAACTTTTGTTGTTTTTTTTTTCTTACACAATTTCATCATAATGTTAATTATTTACTAATTTATTCAGGACGATCGTAAATTACCTCCGCATTTAACGCTGTTTGTCGAACTGTTGTTTATGTCTGGGGAACAATAGAAAATTTAATGTAAATTTATAAGGAAAATTCAATATGGATAATAGTTTTCTCTTTAAATAATAATTATATATAGAATTGAAAGTAAGAAATATATTAGACGCTTCTATATAAACTCAGAATTCGAATTTTTTCATTTACTTAATTGTTCATCATCTTTTACTGGGGAGGGATGGGCTTTTAATTACTTCTTCATTGTATTATATTAAGATGTTGTTGGAAAAATATTCACTTAATTTGGGAAAAAAATAAAACAAATCTAATATTTTTATATTTTCCAATTTAAGTGTCACTTTATTACTTCCTCCAGACGTTTCGACTGCAACTGCAAGCCTTTCTCAAGCCAGCTAAAAATTATTCAATATTAATTTTTACATTGCATTTTATAATATAAATTTAAAAAAAAAAGGCTTGAATTAACTCACATTTAGACTTGATTAGTTTAAATTTCAAAATTAGCACCTTAATAAATACTTTTTTTTTTTTTTTTGGAATATCTGCAAAATTTTACATATATTTTTTTAGTTGGTTAGTTCATTACATTCATGATAATTTTAGATTTGAATCTGAATAATGTTCGACTTTGAATTTCTTGTTGAAATTTTATTCTTGTGATCTTACTTTGATTCTCTATCGATTACTAATTTCAGATTAAAATTTATTCTTTAAAAAAAAATATAATCTTCAAATTTTTTATCTTTTTATTTAATTTATTAGTGTGATAATCACATCACACAACTTTCCTCTAATTCTAGCTATGATTTATATTTCATTAATTTTCTCTTAAATATTATCATTAGGCTAAATTTTATAAAAATTAATCATGACAAAAAAATGTTAAAAATATTTATTTTTTTAAGATAATAAATGTCATGCATATTTTGATAAATAAATAAGTTGGAAAATCCAATTCTTCAACTAAAGTTTTTTTTTTTTTTTTTAATATAAATAAAGAAAAATCATTCTATTAATTTTAATTTTTTATTAATATTCAAGGGCCAATGGTATCTGAAATAAAAACAGCCACCTGACTGTCTTTGAAATTTAAATCTCAAGTCACGCGCAACGCCCTCGTTGTAATAATAATAGTGTTTTACATTAATTCCTCCGAAAAAGAAAAAAAAAGAATAAATCTGTGTGAAATAATAAATATTATCACTTTCATTCAAAATGTTATTTTAAAATTTAAATCCAAGACGTTTTATGGCGAACCCAGTATTCTTTTTAAATTTGGAAAAAAAATTTTTTTTAATAAAAATTATTAATTTCCCTCTTTTTTCTTTTTAAAAATTTCAAATGACTTAGTATTTTTATAATTACTTTATATTTATATCAAATTCTAAATATAGGTTAGGTTAAGGCTTAGATGGTTGCTGCCCTCCATTGGGTGACACTCTTAGGCCAGTAATGTTTCAATCATAGGCTGCGAACAGAGTTTGACATTTATTCCTAAAAATGAGGTTAGGTTAACTAATAAAAAGAAAAGGAAAATATATCGGAGATGTACTGGTTTGTCTATAATCCACGATATTTCTAAAATTTTAAGTTTAATCAATTATTTAATTATTTTTCAAAAAAGGAATGTGTAAAAAAACATCATTCAGATCACTCGGGGGAGAAACTTTTTAGGATTTTATTAATGTGAAAAAAAATTTATCATTTACTTAGGACAAAAACTCTTTGAGGGTCTATTAGGTTTGATGCATGCTTCTTCTAGGGGTCATCAAAAGACGCCTTGATCTTCAGATAGGAGTAAGAGAACTCGCTTCTTCCTCTCATTTTATTTTTCTACAAATTCTACTCTATTATTTCTTTTATATCTGATTACAATGTTCTGTAATTGATTAGATAACCACGGTACTATGCGTCTCAAAATAAATTGGACAAACTCTTTTGTTTAATCTTAATAAATAATTAGGCGATAAAAAAAAAAAATCATCAAATATTTTAAGTTTAATTTTATGTAGCTGTCTTAATAATTGTTTAAGCTTAAAAAAAAAATCGTTTGTCTATTTTATTTTGATGTAAAAAATTTAAAAAATTTTCTCTTGCTACTTTTTTTTTAGAAAAAAAAATGACCTGAGATGAGACAAATCGTTTAGGCTGAGGGAATTGTTTCTTGTTCCTTATGTATATATTAATATATCCCCCTTTCCTCTCTCACTAAATACCCTCGCTCCCACCCTCCTTACTCCCTCCAAAATTAGCTTAATCTCTTTTCAATACTCCAATTGACATCACTCAAATAGTTTTTTTTTTTTTTCTATTAAAAATGATTTATTACAAATTAATAATTCTTTCGAAAACTTTTAATGACAATTGCCTAACTGTTTAATCACTAAGATATGTTATTTTTCTAGTATATATTGACACCAAAATAGAGGGGGTTGTTTTGTGATATATCTCTCAGAGGGTTGTTTACCCCTTCTCTTCCTGTGTAGGGCGTCACTTCTCACGGAAGTTGTTTTCAACAACTTTTTTTTTGCCATAAAATAGGGGAGGGAAATTTGCCTGAGATGTAGGCTTACGAATTTAATTTAATGTATGCCGGCGGGCCTGCCGGATAGAAGAACAACAGCCACCAGGTTAAGCAAGGCCAAGCAGTGCTGAACTTCGAATGGGTGGCCTCGATGAACAAGAACCCACGCCGGATGCCATCGACATTTGAATATTTCAAACCATTAACAAAAAATTTAGCATTACAAATAAATAAATGAATATTTAGTCGGGTGGTCTCTCTTCCAGAACACTTCTTTTTGCAAGCCTTGGTTATTATTGATGGCTCCGAGAGAAAGAAGCGGGGACCAACTCTAATAATTTATTTTTTGTGTTTTTTTGGGCATAATTCTCCCCGCATGGGCTATGTAAAGACAGTATGATCGCAGCGAAAGCGGGAAGTCCTGGTTCGAGTCCAGGCGACGCGAATTATGCCCAAACCAACACAAAATCATCTCACAAAATATAAATATATATATCGATATACTGACTGGTGCTAGGGCGTTGCTTGAAAAACAAACTATTTCAAACAAAGCTCTCTTAGTCAAGACTAAATAATTTATGACACCTTACATGTACTATTTTTTTTTTTGTTTGTTTATTAAATTATTTTCAAAACAAAAAGTCACTCTTTATTTAACCTTGATGAAAAATTAACATTTTTATTTATTTAGATATTTATCATTTTTTTTTTCGCTCTCCTTAACTATTAAAATATAATTTTTATAAATTTTAATCTTTTATAATATTAATTAATATATTTACTTTTACTAAAAAAAAAAAAAAAAAAAAAATATTTTGGAATTAAATATTTTATTAATAATAACACCTTATTTAATATTTTATGTATCTTCGATGCCACATATAAACGACCATATAAATTTTTTTTTTCAAATGTTTGTCGGGAACATCACTTTCAGTAATGATAATTTTTCATATATATATATATTACATACGAATTTATCATATTATAATATCATCTGTCTGTCGGTATGTCGACATGCGTAGAGGAAATTCAGTTAAATAGATATTTATAAAATTTCATATTTAAACCGCAGACATAAATACCATGGAGCGCATATTTACTAAAGGGCAACCTTTAGAATTCCTCATCTTGTTGATTTCCTTGGGAGATTTAACAACTACGCATGCGTAGTACATGACAGATGGAGTCCTTGCTTACTAAAGGAGTAAGTTGGTCTTTTAGGTTGCTTTACTTCCAGGAAAACGAACTAATTTATGTACCCACGACTTCTTTCTAATCCAGCCTTTTTATTTTCTTCAGACCAGAGTGTTGTTTTTTTTTCCTTATTCACATATTTAGTTTCTTATATAACGGAAATTACAGAGCAAAACAAAAGAGGACATTGAATATGAAATATAATAAAAATTATTTATGACATTCAGACTAATAATTCTGAGGTCATTTAGAGTCCGTTCTTATTTATTTAAATTAATTGACAGTCAATATAATATAAATAAATTTTTGGCGCTCAGCAAGTGAAGCGAACCACTGACCTTTAGTACGAGAAGCGAGTCCTCTACCTCTGCGCCAACGGACAGGGCTAATCCTCTCCCTTCAATTCTCTTTTCTTTTTTGAGCTATATTAATTGTTACCCAATTTTCAGGCAAATATACTGCTTTCAGTTTGTCCCTGTATTTGTATTTCCGTCATAACCGGGAACTTGTCTATTACCCAAATCAAGAACTTATTTTCCAGGGAGGGACAATAACATGCTTTTCAAAATTTATTTTTCATTAATAACTATTTTTACCAATATGAACACGAGATATCGATAAAATTACATAATCGGTTCAACCATATTTGTATTAAATACAACGTTTCGGTCACTCATTTCGGGGGCCTTCATCAGATACAAATCACAAAGAGTCTTATATCTAGAGATCAACAATTTGTGGTTTGTATCTGATGAAGGCC
>JAAAKE020135680.1:0-33153 GCA_010014785.2 Anisolabis maritima
TAATGCGGAATGATTTGTACTAAAACTATTTTTTATATATAGGTATATAGATTGTCCAAAATGAATTAGAAACAAAAATAGTTACCGGGCATTAATAAATATAGGAATTTTTATAGGAATTAAAAATATTTATATTTTGTTACCATGACAACTGGGTCTTTCCATGGGTCTTTTCTATGGGTTACTTTAAATTCAAAATTGAGGGCCCACACTTGAGTTAGAAAATAATTAATACTTCTTAAAGATCATCCTATTTATTATATTTATAGCCAATTTAATCAAAATCGTTAGAGTAGTTTAAGAGAAAATCGAAAAAACTAAAAAGAGTACATCAGTGAAGTGGGTCCCAAACAAGTTGGTAAGGATAAGGGTTCACAGATCATATAATTAATAATTAATATAATAATTTTAATCAAAATCGTTAGAGTGAATTTTGAGAAAATCGAAAAACTAATAAATAAATTTTTGTCGCATCCATGGAACAGGCCTTATTAAATATATGTAATTCATTAACTTAACCTAAATCTAAATGAGCATTTCAAAGATTTTTCGGTATTTGTGGCCATTTAAATTCCGTCCATCCTTGTTAAGATTTTGCACAGGTTTTTCTTAACAGCTTAAGGTGAATTTTGGGATGACTAATACTTCGTTTACTCGTGGTCACGTGTTATTGCGCGCAATGTTTTTTTTTTTTAAAGTCTTTTTCGGCATCTGATGCCATTTAGACTCCGTCCTTATTTATTTATATTAATTGGTAGACAATATAATATAAATAAAATTTTGTCACTCAAGACGGGAAGTGAACCCCTGACCTTTGTTTTGTTTTGTGAAGCCAGATCTCTAGCTCTGCACCAAGGGACAGGTAAACGCGCAATGTTTAAACATGTTTTTATCTTTTTTTTCTTTCGATGGAAATATATGAACAAATTATTTTTTTCTTGTTTGCTTTCTTGAGTTAGTTTTTATTTTGTTTTGCAATTAGTTCTTATTAGAAATTCAATTTAAACTTATTATTCTTGAAATTTTTTTTTATATTTATATTAAATTTTGTTCAAGACTTCGGCATCAGAGACCCTAGAGACTGAAAACAATTTTCATTTGATTTATTTACGATATAATTAACCAGGTATATTTATTTATACTTTATTTATTTATTAGTACCTAATTAATTTAAATAAACGCACATCTCTTGACCTCAAAATTATTAATATTGACAATGACAATTCCTCTCACTAAAAAAATGAAAAAATTTGCTCCATCTACAGTTGATCTGTAGATGGAGCAAATTTTGTTTTCATTTTTTATCAAGGCCCGGCTTCCTGAAACATCAGTGATCCTTTTTAATAGGCGTTTATGCTGTTAATGTATATGTTGACTCTTGGGGTAACATAAGATCTTGAAAAACCATGAAGCAAAAAAATTTGGCAAAAACATATATTCTCGTTATTTATATATAATATATTTTATTAATTATTTATATATAATTACTATTATTTTCTATCAAAATTTGTTTTTATATATATATATATTATTTATTTAAAGAACTAGTCAATTAAAAATAATTTTAAATCGCGGTTTTGGTGACGTCAAAGGAGGGACCCAATCAGCTGAGAGAATACTTGGGTTATAGAGTTGGACAGAGAGAGTTAGATTCCTTTACGATGCATTTCTGCCACTGTCGGTTCTTTTGAAAAAACATAAATCTTATAAGAAATTATTTGTTTATTTATAATTACTACATTAAGAATTTATTTAAAAAAAGGGTAAGTCAATTCTTCATTTTTAAACAATACGTTTAAGTATCTGGATCTTATAGAATAAAAATAATTCTTCTTTCAAAATTCTAACCTCCAAAAGGATTTATTTACATTTTCATCTATATATTTAATTTTATAATATTGATTTTATATATATATAAAATATATTGATAATTTCTTATATTATTTAATATTAATGGTAAATACCAACCAGTCTCGTTACTTATTTATACCTTTCCTTCATCAAGATTTTAACTTTTAAAATAAAAAATATTCATCCTGAATCCCTCAAGCACTCAAGTATTTTTTTTTTATATATTAGTAAAATTATCGTCTTTATTTGAAGATTAAGAATGTCTCCTTTCATTTTTCAAATGTTATTTTTATCGGATGACTCATAGCTGTGGAAGGTATCATCATACCATTGACATGCAAATTTTTGAAGTATGAACAAGTATCATTAGTTCTTTACAACAAACTTTTTATTGTTATATTTGTTAATGTATATGTCTTGATATTTCGGTTATTAAATATAATTAATCTGGAGATCTTATAAAGGAATTTAGTTATTTTAGATCCTATACATCCATTTCAAAAAACTATATATATATAATTTTGTGTTTGTAAAGTTTTAAGTTGAACTAGTCTGTCTTTCAAAAATGACGGATTACATCTCTAATTCATAATTCTTTGATTTCATTACAATATTTTAATTATTAAAATAAATTAATTTGATTTTTTCTTTTTAGATCTGAAATTGGTCCATGAAAATAAATAACGATCATGGCAACTAGTGAGGACGATTCGTTATCACCCCTATCAATTTTAATTGGCGATTTAGAAGCAGATGATTATAAGACACGACTTGATTCTATTTCCAAGCTCTCAACTATAGCATATGTTCTTGGCCAAGAGAGAACACGTTCACAATTGATTCCTTTTTTGACATCAAATCTGTCTGAATCTGATACTCAAGACGATGAAATATTCTCTATAATTGCTGAACAATTAGGTAAATTTTCCCCATTAGTTGGAGGCACAGAGTATGTTCATTGTTTATTACCGCCTTTAGAACACCTTGCCTCTAGTGAAGAAACTATAGTTCGTGAGAGAGCTGTCATATCACTTTGTTCTATTTCAAATGACCATAATCCTTCTGATTTAGAAAAATATTTTGTCCCTTTAATACAACGTTTAACTTCAGGAGATTGGTTTTCTTCTAGAATTTCAGCATGTGGCCTTTTCACCATTTGTTATCCACGGGTAGATTCCTTAAACAAAGCTGATTTAAGAAACTACTTTCAACAACTGTGTCAAGATGATGTTCCAATGGTGCGTCGAGCCGCTGCAAGTAATCTTGGGGAACTTGCTAAAGTTGTTGAAATATCCTACATAATATCTGATTTAATTCCATTGTATATCAAACTTGCCCAAGGTTTAGAAGATTCTATAAGACTTTTGGCAGTTCAAGCTTCTGTTTGCATTGCATCACGATTTAATCAAAATGAATTGGAACAACACATAATTCCTACTTTTAAACAATTTGTTGAAGATGCATCTTGGAGAGTACGATGCACTGTTGCAGAAAATATAATTGAATTCCAAAAGGTTTTTAGTCCTGAAATTATCTTGACTACTTTAGTACCAGCTTTCGAAACACTTCTTAAAGATAAAGAAGCTGAAGTTCGCGCTATGGCGTCTTACAAAGTATGTGATTTCTGTCAAAATCTTGATTCTAATCAACAAGAAAAAATTATAATGAGCAACATATTTCCTTGCCTTAAAGATCTGGTAACAGATTCGAATCCTCATGTAAAATCAGCTATTGCTTCTGTTATATTAGGACTTAGTCCCATTTTAGGCAAACAAAACACAATGGATCATTTACTTCCACTTTTTTTAATTCAACTTAAAGATGAATGCCCAGAAGTTAAGATGAACATAGTATCAAAATTGGATAATGTGAATGAAGTAATCGGAATCGAAGAGCTTTCTCTCTTTATTTTTCCAATTATATTTGAACTTGCTGATCATAATATCTGGCGAGTTCGTTTAGCTATTATTGAATATATGGCTTTCTTAGCTATAGAATTGGGAACTGAATTCTATGAAGAAAAATTAAATTCTCTTTGGATGAGTTGGCTTGGTGATAATGTCTATGCCATTCGACAAGCAGCCACTGTGAATCTAAAAAAAATAATAGCAAAGTTTGGTTCTCAGTGGGCACAAAATAAAGTCATCCCACAAGTTCTAACTTTCTCTAAAAATACTAATTATTTGCATCGTCTGACTTGTTTGTTTTTTATTAACCATTTGGCAGAAATATGTGGACCTGAAATTACGATAAATGTCATGCTACCAACCGTTTTGAGTATGGTAGATGATAACATTGCAAATATAAGATTCAATGTTGCAAAAACCCTTCAAATAATTAGTCCTGTTTTAGATAAATTCTCCATACAAAATCAAGTTTTACCTGTTTTGAACATATTAATTAGAGATAATGACAATGATGTTCAATATTTTGCCTCAGAAGCATTGGAAGTATTACAATGATTATTTTAAAGAAAAACATTTGTTTTGAATGATGTATCACTTTCCCAATTCTAATTCTATATTAATCTATGAGTTAGTATTTTAAATGTTTAAAAAAAATAAAAATATTCAGTAGGTAATAAATCATTTATATTAATCTGTTTGGTTCTTTTTTAAAATTGTTTTCATTATTCTGTATTTATTTATTTAAAGTATTCCTTGTGAGATATTTTTATACTAAAAGAAAAATTTTTCAAGTTAAATTCATGCATATTCAATATGCGCAAATCTTCACACTAACAAAAACATTTAGTTCTTTTTATTATAAAAATTTAACAAGTAATTCGATGAAAATCACTTTTTGTATAACACATTTTAATAAAGTTAAATTATGAAGTTACTCAGTGAAATTATTAATCAAATTTTTTCCAGGAAGATCAAAAGAAGATATTTATATACGAAATTTATTTTTTCACTTTAAAGATAATTTGTCCTTTTTTTCCAAAAAAAAAATTTAGGACCAAATTAAATATGGAAAAAAGAATGGAAAGACAAAAATCTGGTGTGTCGCACATCATATAACTTTCTCTTACCTAAGATAGGGAAAATTGTGTGCTCGTTAGAGCTAATTTTGAGAAAATGGGAAAATACTAAAAAAGTACATCAGCAAAGTACCAGTTCGCTTTGGCCGAATTTATTCAAAAGCTTCGAGGTGCATGCGACGAGGGTCCCTAGCTTAAATATATGATAAAATTTCAACCTCGAGCCTCTTTTCGTTTTTGAAAAATCTTGTTCATTTGCGAGACCCATTTTTTTAAGTTTAGGATTTTAGACCCGATGAAATCTCGACATCAATTTTTTTCTCAGTACACAATATATCTATATTTATATATATAATTCAATTATTAAGGAATTAAATTAATCAAATTTTATTTTGGACATTGGACAAAATTTTAAAGTACCTAATAAATTAATTTTTTTCTAAATTTTTTTAAGAATTGACCCCTCCCAAGAGCTCCAAAATTTTTCTTTTGTTGCAAATCTCATTAATATATACTAAAATCCCATTTAGGATTTAAGAAGTAGTTTGCCTATTTATTCCTTTGCTCCCTGTTCATTTTTTTATTGAGTATGTAAAAAGAGATCATTGATAAGCAAAATGTATCCATACTCTTTCCAAATCCACCAAAAACATCATTGTATTTGTTATCAAATAATTTTTTATGTGGTGAATTTATGCATGAGTTTTTACTGAAATTTATATGACAAAAAATTAAATCATATTTTATTGGATATAATCCAGCTTTTAAAACTTCATTAGTACAGCTAATTTATTAAATTGAAATTATTTTTTGGATATATATTTTTAATTTTTGAAATTAAAAATCAGAGATCATGAGTCAGCCAGAAATAAAAATAAAAAAAATAAAAATAAAAACAATTTTTTAATGTGAAAAACTCGAAAAGTTAGGCACTTTGAGACATAATTAAATTTCTTAAGGTATATATAAAATAAATTGACTTTCCACGCACTGAAACTGAAGATGAATGGATTAGGCTGTTACGTCGGCCAATAGAAGTTTTTTATTTCTGGATGTTTTCCTCATCCCCAATTTTTATTTAAGAACATTTATCTTTTAAATTATTTTCATTTAGTAAAGACTAATTTCGAGGGATTATGTTTGCTGAATACTTCCATAATATAAGGAATAAAGTTTTTATATATGATTTATTTTAAATATATAATAACTAATTAATGATTAAAAAACTTAAACCAATATATTTAAAAAATAAATAAATAATGAATATTGATCGTTTCATCTCATTTTTTTCCACACCTAATTATCTAAATATGAACGCGTGATAGAGACTCTATTATCCTTTCTCGAGAACCTAGGACGAGGGCTTGAAATGGGAAACGATAAAGTCTAATTGAATCAACTTTGCACAATTAAATTTCATCTTAAGGACTCTTAACTGGTCGTTTAAAGCCTGCAAGGAGGTTGAATATCCTTCTAGAAAGACGGGGCTTTCACACTCTACAGAGTGGAATAATGGTTTTATATTGGTCTCCAATGGACAAAGTGACATCAGAAAATTCCTTTTGCTATTAATTATTATAAAAATTTTCATATGCTTTAGAAGAAAAAGCTTTTTATAGAGAGAGAGAGCTGTGAATGGAGAGAGAAGGTGGAGGGTGTTTGGCTGATTAGATTAGATAGGGGAGCGAAACGAGGACTGAATGGTAGGAGTAGGAGGATGTTGTATAGTTAGAGTTTAAACAGGGTGTTGGTTGGGTGGTGCAATTGGTTTTCGAGAAAATGAATAATGGTTCAGTTTTGTTTTAAGCCCAAAAGGGCACAAACCTTATTTTAATTATCATCTCTCTCTCACTCTCTTTCAACTTTCTTTACCCTCTTCTCTCGTTACAATTAAATGTAGACATTTTATTATTAGGGAGAAATTAATTAAATTTTTAAATTATTATTGTTAATTTTTATTTTTTGATTTATTTAAATTTTTTTCATGAATTTTTAAAAAGTTTATAGAGAAGTTAAGAATTAAATTAAGAGCCATTTAAATATGAATACATTTTCGGGTCAAGATTCATAGAGAACCCACAACTTCTGGAACAGAAACGCATAAAATAGGGGGGGGGGGGGGTGTTGTTTAGTGGTCCAAAAGATTTCAAATTTAGAGTTACAGGTCCGTGAATTCTTAAAGGTTGTCGACTGCTGCCCTAAGAGAATAGAGTATTAAAAAGGACAAATTAATATCCATTTTGAAGAAAGAATTTTTTTGACTAGACATCCTATTTTTACTCATTTCTCCTAAAAAAAAAACCCTCAGAGATCAGGTTTCGATTTCCAATCACACTTTATTTTTTTTGTTTATTGAGATATGGTTTTTTAAATTTATTTTCGGCCGTCAGATGTAGCCATTATTAGTATATATATATATATATATTTATATTTTATAATATTTATAAAAGAAATATTTTCAAATAAGATGAGCTATAAGTAAATAAATAATCATTTAATGTGAGATGAAAGGATGGAATTCTCGGAGCTAGGAAAAGGGAAAAAATTTTATTTTTATTGCTGATGTTTAGTAGGCCTGTCAGTCTAACAAAAAGTCAATTTTTACATTTCTTCAGTAAAATTTATATAAAATACAATAATATTGTAACATGTACATATATATGTTTGAGCTTTGTATGCATACTATTATTAAACCGTTCTGAATTTTTGCAAACAATGCTTCAAAATACTCAGACAGGTTTAATAATAACCTGTATTTGTTACAATTTTACTTATTTCATCTTACAGTAAAAATTGACTTTTTATTGCCTTGACAGGCGCAGACGTAAAATTTTTCTTTTTCACAGTACAACAGTTTAAAATATAAATATTATTTAGTAACTTGGATGGAAATTATTTCTTTTTTTAATTTTTTTTTTGATTCGGGGTTTTTATAATAATATTTTCCAAATGAACAAAATTTTTTTCAAAGGTAGTATATTAAATTTTGGACTTTTTTTTTGCAATTTTTTAAAAATTTTGGTGGAGATGGACGGCTTTCTCCCACTGATTTCCCCTTCTGGTCACTCATGAATTAATGATAACAAAGAGACAAAAATATATATCTATTATTGACCACGAGAATTATAAATCTACAAGATTTTAAGAAAACATAAATTATCATGGTAATGTTTATCCAAATAAATTTTAAAACAAGGGACAATTGCGTCTTTGATTTATATTCCTGACTGAATACAAATGACACGAAACACGTACTTCTAGAACGTGACTGTTAGTTTTTCTTCCGACTCTAAATCATTCAAAGTATCTACTTTATAATCTCTTTTGATAGCTAGCATAATCTAGGAGTTATTCTTGAAATCTTATTTAGTGATACGACGAGTACTATTTAAGCAAGCTAAATTTTCTGTTTAAAATTTTAATTTATATCGACAAAATAAAAGGTTTATTTCAAAAATATTTAAAGAAATAAGGGCAGTCTCAGCCAAAAAGAGATTTCTGTAGCCGTCTACAAGTTTATCAATAATCCAAGTATTACTGTTCTTCGATATCCCTTACAATCTTATACTATTTATATATAGTATAGTGAAAGTATAATGATCGAAAAAAATTCTATGTCGGAATTTCAACGGAAATACACTTTTTCGGGTCACCTGCATCTAAAAAAAAATTAGGTCTCTCTATCTGTGTATCTATGAACAAAACATCTCAAGAAAACGAAAAACCATCCAAGGCTCCAAATTGATATTTAAGCTAAATAGGTATACATGTCGCATGCGACACGAAGATTTTGAATAATATTGCCCAAATAGTACTAGTATTTTACTGATGTACTTTTATAGTTTTTTTGATTTTCTCAAAATTCTATCTAAAGATTGGATTGATTGCTGTGGGCCATTTATATTTAGTTTATCTCTCGAAGACTGCGTTCGCCACTGCTCTTAATTTTTGGCATTGTCAAATAATTTCATTTTTATTTTTCGTATTCGTAGTATAGGGAAAGTGTTGTAATCGATTAAAAATTCGATCTCGAGATTTTGATTGTTCTTGACATTTGGACCGCCCTAAGTCCGAAAATACCATTTTTCGAATTGTGTGTTCGTTATCATTGAATACGCTTTAATGTAGATCAACCAAATTTTACATACGTAACATTATAGCAAAATCATAGATCTCTTTCCAATTTTGGGCTATTTCCCGCAACCAGAAGTAGTACTAAGCATTTTTCTTAAAAATCGTGATAACTCAAATATGATTTTAGGAAGACGTGTCAAATATTGTATATGGTCATTATATCAATATCAGAGACGGCCCTTAAAATTTTGTTTATTTCCAATAACCGGAAGTTGCACTTTACGTGAAACCTTTTTCTAAAAATCTTGGTAACTCACTTATATATGTCAAGAAAAAGTCAAGAGAGGCCACTCCCTTTTTTTTTTTTTTTTAGTATTTCGGAAGTCCAAAGAGATATTATGATATATTATTTGTAGTGGTATACAATATTCCTTACCCGTTCATATTTATTTACATGATAGTCAGTATAATTTAAATAAATTTTATCGCTCAACACGGGAATGCAACTAATGATTACTGATCCTTTGATAATGAAACAAGAGCTCTAAGGGACAGGGGCAAATTAATAACTGGAAATGAAAAATATATTAAAAATATAAATTACTATATAAAAGAACTATGTTTATTTTTTAAAGATTATATTAATATTTATTTTTAGTCGACAAATAACTGATAACTAAAGAAAAATAAAGATAAGAAGCTTTAAAAATCGATGCCTTCCGAAAGCCTGTTTCATTTAAGTCATTGACCTGAGCTGATGTACATCTGATCTTGTTTCATTGTGAACTCTGGGATTATTTCTTTATTTTCAAATTAATTCTTTTCTTTATTTTAATAAATATATATAAGATTAATTAATAAAAAAAAGAAGAAAAATTGGTATTTTTAAAAGATGAGGCTAATTATTATGGAAACATCTGATAAAGTGTCTGAGTGGGCTGCCAAATATGTTCTTAAAAGAATAAATGATTTCAATCCCGGACCAGATAAATATTTTGTACTTGGTCTTCCTACAGGTATGATTTTCTTCTTAAATTTTTTAATAAAATTTTTTTTTCATATTTCAAAACACTTTTATAACCTCTAAACCTTTTCTTCTTGGTTCTATTACATTATAATTTATTAATTAATTTAAAAAGTATATTAAGTTTTTATTTATTTCTAAAACATTTTTTAATTCTAATATTTCCATGTCAATTGTCTTTGGCGTAATCAGGATTTTTTTTCTGAAGGTGTTTAGAAATTGATGATATATACCTAATTAATTTATATATTAATATAAACATATCTTTTGTTATTTTGGTTTGAATAATTAATTTTTTTCCACTTATTTCTCTTTTCGGGTCTTCGCGCCTTCACCTTTTGTTACTTCGCGTCCAACAGATTATTAGTAATATTATATATATATTATCCTCCTCAAATTTAATTGGAAAACTTGTTTCTTTGGTTCGTCTTAATGGATAATTAGAAGACCAATATGAAATCCGAAAATAATAAATTTAATAAAAATAGGTAAAACATTATGGAATTTGATGATTTAGAATTGCACATAAGTGTGATAATTTTCTACTAAGATGATACAAAAGATACCCGTTGTCCAATTAATTTTTTGGAATATAATAAATATATCAAATGGACCATCCACTCCATCCATAAAAATAAAAAACTTTTATTCCTCCTTTCCCCACCAAACAAAAATCATCCTCCTTTTCTGATATATATATATATATATACAGGACGTAACCAGAGAGACCATTTACTTTTCTTTTGGGGGGTCTAACGGATCCTCCTCTTGGCCTCTCTGGTTACGTCCTGACTCAATTTTTATTTTACCTTTTTCCAAATCGTTCTGGCAGTGCCAAATGATCCCCTCCGTACTAGACTACCACTTTTTGAAAAAATTTTTCAAAAACTATTTTATTTACTTATTTATGAAACTATGACTAATAAAATTACTATTTTAGGTGGAACTCCTTTAGGAATGTATAAGAAACTTATAGAATATCATAAACAAAATAAAATTTCGTTTAAATATGTAAAAACTTTTAATATGGATGAATATGTTGGTAAGTATATTATTTATAAAATTATTTTAATTAATTTAATACATAATTTTATAATTTTAATAAATGTTATATATTTATTTTAGCATTACCAAGAGATCATCCTGAAAGTTACCATTATTATATGTGGAATAATTTTTTCAAACATATCGATATTGAACCAGCTAATGCCCATATTTTAGATGGAAATGCTTCCAATTTAGAATTTGAATGTGATGAATTTGAAAGAAAAATTAAAGAAGCCGGAGGCGTTCATCTCTTTATTGGAGGTTGATTTTTTAAATTAAAAAATTTCTCTTTTTTTTTTTTCTAAAATTTTTTTAAAATTAGGAATTGGGCCTGATGGACATATTGCTTTCAATGAACCCGGTTCATCTTTAGTTTCAAGAACTCGAGTTAAAACTTTGGCACAAGAAACTTTAGAAGCAAATGCTCGTTTTTTCGGCAATGATATTTCTAAAGTTCCTAAACAAGCTCTTACTGTTGGAGTTGGAACAGTTATGGACGCTCAGGAGGTGAATTCATTTGTTTAATTTAATAGAAGAGGGTTGTTGTTTTATAAATGTATATGAGAAGACAGGATCAGCAAATAGGTAACCTTTGGATGCTCAATAAAAATTAGATGTTTCCAACAAGGTTTACTACTTTACCTTCAGCCCAATTTGTTATTTGTAATTATCCCCAAAGATAGAATAAATTTTACATACATATAACTATATATATATATACATTTATTCTAACTACCTTTGGGCATAAAAACGATTATCAAATAAGAGTACTTGTTCCCCTTGTTTGAAACGTAACTGGCATAACTTTTCCCCAAATATTATTAGAATCGTTAAGTCTCAAAATAAAATTTATGCCAATATCAATATTAAATAAATAAACCTTTGCTCATAAAATAGAATTATTTTATGAGATTATATTGATATGATATAATCTTCTTATTGATTATAATGAAAAAATTATTTTTTCAGGTGATGATACTTATTACAGGAACTCATAAAGCTTTTGCACTTTATAAGGCCGTTGAAGAAGGGGTCAATCATATGTGGACGGTCTCAGCATTCCAGCAACATCCCCATACCATTATGATATGCGATGAAGATGCCACTCTCGAACTTAAAGTTAAAACAGTGAAATATTTCAAGGTGGATAATTTATATTTCAAAATACAATTTCCTATAATATAATACATATTAACCTAAGCATGTCTGGTGACTCTGGATCTTCTGCCATATTAATTGTCATATGGGAATGCTTTCTTATATAAACAGGCTTTGAGTGAAGTCCATCAGAGATTGATAGAAGAAGATGGGCCGTTCTAACTAGAAAGAAAGGGTATTACGTTATTTTTGCCTTATTATCTTTGTCTCTCGTCTCGCTTTGTCTTCCTTTCTATTCCTCTTTTTCACGAGCTTGTTTAGTTTTTAGAAAGCTAACAATCTCTCACGCTTATAATATAGATATATTTTTATCTTTTATAATAAATTTATTAATTTTATAAGAAACTATTAATTTATTTTTAATATTTTTCAGGATTTATGGGCTATTCATAATGAATTAGTGGATGGTCCTTGGACAAAAAAAATCTAAATTTTTACCGTAAATTGGGGTTACTTCCGGCTCTTAGGCCAGCCAGAGTAATAGAAAAAGTAAAATTATAATTTTTCCTTACAAGAAAATGCGGGAGAAAAATTGTTTTATATTTGTACTATAGAAGTAAAATGTAAAATATTTCATTGAATTATTATTTTTAACTTGTTTTTGTCTGTTTTGTTTAATGTTAACAAAATCGTTGAATTTATATTACTTAACTGTTGGTTGGTATAGTATTTTTGAGGTGTGTGATATATTATGCATAACTATTCCTTCCTTTTTATGCATATCTCTTCCAAGTCCTTTGTCATTTCAATTTATTTTTAGCGTGAGTAGGGTCATATGCTACTTTTAATACTAAATGTTATGCTAGAATCAAATGCAAACATAAAGGGGGCCAAAAAAATTAGACACATCATACATACCAACATTTTTGTGTATCTCATTTCCTTGTTTTTTGAAATTTAAAGATATGTGTACGTATAGCCAAATTTATCAAAATCATTAGAATACTTTATGAGAAAATCCCAATTTTGAGGTGGCACCTATCCCTATAAAAAAGAAAAGATTTAAAATTACATATTTATTTTATTATGTTATTGCTAAAGAGGAAAATACAAAATTTTATAAACATCAGATAGATGAAATTATTTAACACCTCTATTTCATCAGTAACCCCGTTTTACGATAACTATTTTAGAGAAATAATAATATCAAGAAAAAACATATTTTATTAAATTACTAAAGAAACAAAATTTTGATATCTAAAAATAAAGACTGATATTTGCCTAAATATAACATAACTACATTCTATTTTAAGGTCCATGATCAATTTGTTCAAAATATTATTTTTTATGGGAAAATATAATGGCTTTTGAGATCGTCTTTATAATGAAGCTGAATATAAATTTTATTAATGTTATTGTTTCTATTTTAATAAAATATTTTAACTATTTATTTTTATTTTATTTTTTTAATTGAATCTCTTTTGTGGTGACCTCAGCAATTTATTTTTTTTCCTCATCCAAATTTCTTCCAATCTCCAGATTTTTTCTTCTCATTGAGTCCCCTATTTACCCGACTCAAAACTTAACCTGATTTTTTTTTTAAATATTACGAAACACGAGATCACCATTGTAGGGGGTTTTGCTTGCGCTTTATCACTGACAAATATTGATAATTGCCCTGGCCCTTGGAGAGGTAAAGGCCTTACCTCATGTACTAAAGATCAGTGGATCGCTTCCCGTCCTGAGCGACAAAAATTTATTTATATAATATTGGCTACCAATTGATATAAATAAATAACAATTGAGTATACAGATGCCGAAAAAGACAAAAAAAAAAAAAAATTGATAATTGAAAACAAAATTTTTTATACTTTTTGATCTATCTTCAAGGAATAAGGTTGACGCGAGTTGCTCGGCCGTGAGCCTCAAGGAAAGCTAGGTCGTGGCAAAATAAATAAATAAAAGCAAAAAGAATTGTATTGTTAAAAAATTTGAATTTGCCTCCTAATCAAAGATAAGTCTTTTTTATAGTTTATTGTTTAATAAATGTTTTTATTTTATGCATTACTTAATTATTATTTTTTATTATATTTGTTAATATAATAGGCATAGTCAAGAGCATATGCAGGATTTTTGTTTATTTACCAATTAATTTAAATAAATAAGAACGGAGTCTAAATGGCCTCACATGCCAGAACTTTTTTTTAAAAAAAAAGAATATAATTTTTTATTTTTTTTGTTCCTAACTTCATTTTCAAAAAATGGACTACAAAAAAACAAAAAATAAAATAAATATTTTAAACATTTTTTTATTAATTATTTGAATTAAAGTATAGTTTTTTTTATTTTATTTATTTATAACAAAATATAAAAGAATAGAAAAATAGAATGTAATTTATTTTTTGTTGCCCCACTGTTGGTAATATCGTTGCTGGCTTCATTGGTAATTATGTCAGCTAGAGCATCATTTAAACTCAATTCATGATTAAATTTAAATAGAGAAAAACGTATTTTGTTAAAATACTTGTTTATACTTGTTTATAAATTTATCCGAGTTTTTGATTTTTTATTGAGAAATACTTTATTAATTTTTTGTGTTTTTTAAACCTCTTTTTATTAAAACGAAATGATATTAATTGACATATCATTGGTAATCAATTTTTAAGGAGAAATATTTTCTTCAATTATATAAATAAATAATAAAATATATTTAAAATGTCAGAGAAAAGATATAAAATTTTACGCCAGCATTTAGATGAACTTGGTTTTAGACAACCACTTGTGATTGATTGTGTTCCACTTGTTGAAAAATTAGTAAGTGACTTAATTGATGCCACCTCAGGACTGGAGCATTACAAAACAGTCTTTGAAGAGTATATGAAGGTAATTTATTTTTTAATATTAAAGATATATAACAAATAATATTCTTTCATAATTTTTTAATAGTAATATCAAAGGCTTGTCTTATGTATAACAACTATATATTATAGTATAATGATTTTAATTTCTTATCATCATTCAATTTGTGTTGAATCTTAGATTCTTGTTAAATAGATTTTTATAAGAAGAAAGCAAAATCAACAAATACAAATACAAAAACAGTCATTCTTTGCTTGACAATAGTCAAATTTTGAGACGTTTCTAACATATTAATATATATATATTCAGAACTATTTAAAAATCTTAGTTTCTTCTATTCAAGAGATGAAGGACTTCTATTCTATCGTCTATATGTGGTTTTTAACTGTAGGCAACTTCAACTTCTTCAAACTCTTTTTTAATAATATATTCCTAAGGTTTTAAAAATATTTCTTTAGTTGGTTCAAGGAAATGAATATTGAGTTTGACTTTCCTAGAAATATATTTTGTTGCACTACAGACTGAAAAAAGAATATTTTGACCTTTCTAAGTTTCAATATATATATATTAATTCTTAAAACATTTTACTTATTTTTAACTTTATCGTCCAATGGAAAATTAGATAAGTAATGTTTATTTTAATAATCCCAAAAAAAAATTTGAAATTGTATGAATGCTACCAAGATATATTTTGAGGTCCACTTAGTCCATTTAAGAAGTTTTTGGAATGATTCTAACGTATCTGTGATAATTTCTTTCGTCCACGATAACTAAAAAAATAATTATTCGATTATGTTGAAATTTTGCACACAGAAAATAGACATAAATGCCAAGAAAAAAATGATTTTTAGTAAACAACGGACCATTAGAGGCGCTTTAGGGATGACAATTTTTTTTCTTAGTTATTATATAGTTATTTTTATATATTCTGAAACTAGTCCTTTTCATAAGTAAAATAATATATAACACTTGTATCTAAGTTTATTAAGCTTTGTTAAAAAATTATTTAAATTTGCAGTTAGAGCATTGCTATCCATTAAAATCAGTAAACATAAGCAAAGAATATAATTTAATTTAATTTTGATTAAATAATGAGTGTGAGAATTAAATATATATATATTATTATTATTGATTCAAGACAAAAAAAATATGTTGATTTTAATTCTCTCTTATATATCCCATTAATATTGCTAAGTAAATTGTTGGCAAAGTTGACCTTAGCTTAGTCTGATCCTTGTTTTGCTCACCAAGGAGATGATATCTATTGATTTTGGTTGCTATGGGATTAGCCATTTTGAAAATATTAATTTTATTTGGTTAAACAAATTTCTAACTTATTAATTAATTATATATACATTACTCATTATCTTCAAACAAATATTAAATGATTCTTATTAATAAATATTTTCTCATCTCGTATCTCTATATTATTAATTTATTAAAATAATGCAAATAATAATAATGGGATCTTTAATTAATACTTTCATTTACAATCTATCTTGATATATTATATATGAATTTCTTATGTCTTAACTTCAAATGAAATGAAATGATTAGTATAGTATTTTTCAAGTCTATCCTTTCCCAATTCACCACTCAAAATTTTCAGTGTTATCTAAAAATCGATTGATATTGAACCCTAGGGAAATGGAGTCTCTTAAACCAAAAAGTGAGCTAACTATAAATCCCACTAGTTGAACAATTAGTTTTTCAAATTATATATATATATTATAAATAAAGGGTATACAGGCTGAAAAAAGAATATTCGGACCTTTCTAAGTTTCAATATATATATATTATTCACTGTTTATCCCAGATATCCTTTCCTAATTTTTAATTTTTTTTCTTTTAATTTTAGGAGAAGACAAGTTATGAAAATATTTTGGAACCCTTCAAACAAGATAATGCCAAATTAGTTTATGAAATCAACGAATTACATTTAAAATTATTACAAAACCAAGAAGAACACCAGAAAAGGGAAAATGATTTAAAAAAACAATTAATATTACTTGAAAGTGACAAGTCTGATCTTCAGTTTCTTATGTCGCAACAACTTAATAAAATAAAAGAATTAGAAAAAGAAAATAGAGAGCGATCAAAAAAACTTCTTGAAATTCAGAGCAAAGACCGAGATACAATTATAAAATCACAAGGTAAATATTCTATACGTTGGAGTCTGGTAGCAGAATGAAACAATCATATATTTCTGACAGCCTCCAGGTTATCTTATCCATCTCTATAATGAACAACTCCCTCTTAATTTGAAGATAAATTGAAATTGAAATAAAAGCCAAATCGTCTGAAATATGATAGTTTCATTCCAGTTGGAGCTCCTCTCATGGCACACAGAACACCCTTATATAAATCAGCTGTTCACTTAGAAATTTTCTATAATCTTAGAAGAGCTTAATTGGTACATTGCTACTATACGAGTATACTTTTTTTAAAAGTTCTGCCAAAAACTTTTTTTAATAATTAAAGTGTTTCTATTATCAGAAAGAAAATAGAAAAAAATTTTAGAAGAGAAGTTTCTAATTGGACACATGATATTAAATTAAAAGTTGAAAAATATATATGTATGATAAAAAATTCTAGGCAAGAAACCATCTTCAAGTACCAATGAAACTCGTGCAATTTTTGAAATTGATCATCCTCTAAAAAATACTCGTTCTTGGGCAGAACAATATTGGGAAACGACATCTCAGAGCAAAGACCCTTATGTTGTAAATATGACGCAAATGTGTGAAAAAAGAATCTCATGTCTTAGCCGTGAATTAAAACAATATAAAGATGAAGTCGTCCATCAAAATGACTTAATTACAAATTATAAAAATCAGGTATTTTTAGATTTGTTCAACTCACTGTTCATTTTTTCCTAATGTATCTTCCTGTAAACATTTTCTTCTTTCCAAATTTAAGAAAATATTTTGTAATAATTATCATTATGTGTTATTATCTTGTATGTGGGCCATTCAAAATTTTCAAGATGCAATATCGTATAAAAATGGTGGGCAGTTCTTTAGCCAACTTTCTAATCATGCTCATCTGGCCTTCTTCAAATTTACTTTGAAATGATGGTCGCAGGACGCTAATGATGATATCTGGATAATAGAACAAAATCGATGAATGGCAAATAAGGGGTGATGAACATGATTACAGTCGGCATTTCTTGCGCAAATGACGACATGGCCACCTTCATTATACGATATTGTATAAAAAAAATTTTCTGTTATAAAATTAAAGGAATAAAAAAGGGAAAAAGCTAGGAGGATTTAAATGTGATTTATTTATCCTAATTAATTAATTGAAATGAATTTTAATGATTTCTAGGTATTTAATAGAGATCGTGAAATTGAAAGATTAAGAGATATGCTGAAAGGTGGTCGACCAATGTCAACAATAAACAAAGATTATTTATTTTCTGATCAAATTGTATCTTTAAATGAACAAATTCAAAATTTGAACATTCAAAATAAAAAATTAGATTCTCAATTGAAAGGTAATGAACTATTATTTATTTATTTATTTTTTTTACTTATAGATATTTTTTTAAGAGTCCATTGATAAACAACACGAGGCTATGTCAAGAGCGGTGCAACTAGCTGAAAAAAATGATAAACTTATGAATGAAATTAAAGAAATGAGCCATGTAGCTCGCGAGCTTGAAAGCGATTGTCATGATACAGCGAAACGCAATATAAAAAAAACAACTCTTCTCCAGGTAAATAAATTAAAAATAAATTTGGAAATTTTAATAAAAACTTTTGATATTTTAGAATTTATTTTTATTAATAGGATATAATCTTTATTACACTTTTTCTTTTTATATTCCCTATCTTAAAATAAATATTAAGGGTAAGATTAAGCTTTGCCATTTGGCCATGCTTTCTTTAACAGCTTATAGCGAATGTCGGGATGGGTAATGCGTCGTTTACTCCACGTGTTATTGCGCGCAATGTTTAATTATTTTTATTTTTTTCTTTCAATGGAAATATGTGAACATGTCATTTGTTAATAAGCATACATTTCTATTTATATTTTGTGTATTTGTTTTGTTAATTGTTTATTGTTTTGTGTTTTGTATTTGTGTTTGGAGCTAGCCAGGAAGGACTGTGCCTCTAAGCAGGCCTTAAACATATTTAAAATTTGCCAAGGCTTTTGAAGTTGAGTGTAAAATAAAATAATGATTGTTGATATGACTCGATGTATCGGCCTCTTTTTCGGAGCCCTTCTCAATGGTTTCCTGGTTGCAAACTTCCGTCAAGGTAGAAAGCAGATTAAGGTTCTAAAGGCAATTCAAACAGAAAACTCCTGTACACGCCGAAAAAAAACACAAAAATAGTTTCCACTCCCTTCCTTCATCTCAAAAGCAGGCCATGTCCCAGAATTATCTGCCGTCAAGATTTGAGGAATAGGAAGAGTGGGAAAATCCATTTACTTAGAAACCATCCTCTCTTGATTATGTCTCAAAAGGAGACCCAAAACGTCGAGTCTATCTCAATAAAGAACTTGATTTGATTAATCTCCAGTCACTCAACATTGATTGTAGATCCATTTCCTGAAATGCATTTTCTCTTTTTTTTTTTTAATTTTTTAGAGAAAATATGAACTAGAATTAAAGAAAAATCAAGATTTTGAAACTCAATTATTAGAATTAAAAAGAAATATACAAGAATTAGAAGCTGAAGTAGAATTACATAAAAAAGAAAAAAATCAACAAAATAAAAAAATTGAAAATTGCTTAAATGAAAAATCTAAACTTGAAGAAAGAATCAATACGTTAAATCTTATTGGTTTGTATTCAATTTTTTTATTTTATAATAATAATCTTTCTCTAGGCATATTTTTTAACATTTACTGATTTTAAGAAAATTTAGAATTTCTCTTGTTGCATTTTGTTATAATAGTGGGACAGATTTTTCTTTTTTAAATCGCTAATAATCACAATACGACATCTCTAGATCCTGGATAAAATATTACATGTCATTCATAGTCATTCTTGTTTTAAAAGATAATTTTATTGCGTAAAAGCTTTGTTTACGCTTAAATAGTTACAGTGGCGCCACTAGAAAACATGCATATCTTTTTTTTAATTATATTTTCTTTTTAAAGCTGTTAGTGTTGTTTGAGAGTTCATAGTTAACTTATATTAAACTTGACCATTTTAATAATCTATTCCTAAGTTTATTATTTAATTTAATCTTTTTTTTTTTTAGAAAATGATTTAAATATTGAATTAGATAAAGTTACTCAAACTGCCAATTTACAAAAACGAAAAATTATTGAGTTAGAATCTGCTCTTTCTAATCACACCTCTCCAGTATATGATTCAAGAGGTGCCGGTGATTCGTCCGCATTTAATAGTACTGACAAATATGTAAGAAATTTTTTTTTAAATAAAGAATATACCTCTAATAACGCAATCATGATTTTTTTGAGAGGGAAGAGGGAGCAGATCTAGAAAATTTCATGCCTCGGGCAAACTCCATGTATAAAGAACCCTTTACTTGTTTTATTACCTCTTGAATTATTTTTTTTTTTATCTTCAAAGCTTTAGATTACTACCTTCTACTTTATTTAATTTACTCCCAACTTAAACAGACTTTAGGGAGAGGGAGAGGCAGATAGAATTTTTTCTTATATGAAATTTAGATTTTGTTTCATTTATTTTTGGAATTTTTTCTTATGATTCTAATTAATGTTTACAATTCATATATTTTATGATTATATATAAATAACAGACTACAAAAATATGCTAATAATAACTGTTTCTAACTAATATTTTTAACAATGGTTTATTTTAATAATAATATTTGCTGTCTTATTTCATTTCCATTATTAATACGCTTATTTTTTTATTCTTTTTAATAAATCATTTATATACGGACAAAAACAGATTGAATTTCTAATCTAATAATAAAATAAATGAAAATTTGAAATTTAGCACCATATTTTATTTTTATTAAAATTATAATTTTTGTTTTGTTGGAAACTTGATTCAAAGCTATATTTTTAGTATACCATGTTACAATGTTTTACAAAATGGCATGCATTTTCAAAACGTTTGAAAAAATAATCAAAGCGCGAGATTCATTAACTCGCGAAACGATATAAAAAGAGAGAGAAAATACTCTATAAATATATATACATTTTTTATTATATATTATAAGAAAAAATAATAAAATACTTCACCTGAAATGAATTAAAAAACATTTGTTTTTTTACTAACCAAGTCCTGATCAAGAATGAAAGGGAATGCTGATATTGTTGACAATAAATGGCGAATTGATAGTGTCCAGTGTCCTCTCCAAAAAAATTCAAAAACTAGACCAAATGAAAATAAAAATAAGTGAAAAAATTGCAAAAAAAGAAAAACTCCAAACAAAAAACATTCTTTTTATTTTTCCTAACCAAAGAAAAAATTCTTGCTAATTTACTTTTCTTAATTTCAAAATTATATATTTCTTTTATATTTGTTCAGATAAATTAATTGTTTATTTCAGATTATAGAAAAATTAAAATCTGAGAGAGATTTTTATAGTAAAGAATTGCAAGGAGTAAAAGAAGAGTTAGCCAAATTGACAGCTGATCAAGAAACTGTAAATTAATTTTTTATTAAATAATACACCTTTTTATCCAACAGTAGTAAAATATATTTATACTTATTATTTTTTAGAATATTAAATTAAAACGAAAACTAAATGAAAAAGAACATCAAATTCATGAATTATTAATAGAATCTCCTTCAAGATGTGATTGTATATCTCAAAGTAATAAAGTAAGTTAATTAGAATTAATTTTAATAATACCTGATGTATTTGTTTGAACATTCTAATATTCTAATAATATATAATAAAGCGATGGTATTTTTAGTTTCACATTTGATTTTTTAATTAATTATTTTTAAAATTTTTTCTAGGATTTGGTATCAATAAAGAATCGTCTTGAATATGAACTTGATTTAATCCGTTCTGAAAAACGTCGCTTAGAAGAAGATCGAGACGTTTTAAGAGATCGTTTAAAAGTATACTATTATTATTTTTAATTTTTTTATTTTATTTGAATTTTTTTTCTAAATTTCAGTATGATTCAGATATTCATATACAAGAACGAGTGCGATTCGAAAGAACAATTAAAGATCTTGAAGAGAGATTGCGGAATTTAGAATCAGAACGGCGGGAATTAATGCAAAAAGAATCGACCCAATCAACCACTATCCGATCATTAGAAGAGAAACTTCGAGCTGCACACGATCAAATTCATACTTCATCTAATGAACTTGGACAGCAAAAACAACTTTATTCCCAAATAAAGTAAATAATTTTTTATTTGGTTTTGGTTATTTATTATAACCATGTTTTCATAAGATCTATTATTAGTTAATTTAAAAAATTCCTCGAGTGAGATTCATAATTTTTTTTTTTTTTAGACACCTTCATGAGCAAACTGATCGATCATTAGTGGATCAACATACCCAAATGAATCAATTGCAATCAGATTTACTGACAGCACAAAGTCGAATCTCTGATTTGGAACGTGATCGTTCAAATCTCGATAGGGAAGTGAATGATCTGCGAACACAAAATAATCAATTGCGTGCTACCGTTGTACAAATCGATCAAGAAAAGGATGCCCTTGTGGTAAATTATTTTTCAAACGTATTAATTAGGACTCCTTTTATATATAACTGGTCTACAAATTTCTCTTATCTCAGCCCCCTGGACTCCTCCCACAAAAGATACTCTTCTTCTTTTTTGTTTCTTTTATGCACAATCAGATCAGATAAAAATCAAGTCCTATATTCCTATATTTTCTTTGGTCTATCCCAAATGTTTGGTATTTTTACCACAAAAACTCGCTGTACCTGGTTAGATCATCTAGGATGCTCTTAGAGATTAAAATATTAAATTAAAAAAAAAAGAAAGTCTTAATATTTTACTTTATTTTTAGATTGGGATGGATAACAAAACTGAACAATCAGCACTTTTGGAAAAGGAACTCAAATCGCGGGATCAACTTGTAAAATCAACAGAGGCAGAGTTGAACAAGATGAAGAAAAAATTTGAGTGAGTCTTTACAAATATTTTTTATTTATTATGGTAGTAGATATTAGTACTAGTTTTAAGATATATTTATAAATTAAATGGCTTTAAAACTTATTACTAACATAAAATATGAGATCTTATCTAGAGTAATAATCATTCACTAATACTTAATTCTTGACCAGAATATAATAAGCGTGTCTTTAGCTTAATTTTTTTTTAATGAAAAAATCTAAAATTTTATAAATAATTATTTTTTATTCTTAAAAAATTATCTTATATATATAATTTTCTTAAATTAGTAAGAAACTATTCGCACAATAATAATCGATTGTTTAAGCTTTCTTAATATGGCATATTTAAAATTACAAATTATTTTTATTTTGATGTTACAATAAGAACGAGAAGAATGTGAAATTTTTTATTTAATCGATTTCTAACATAGTGCCTCTTTTTTCCCAAAAATCTACTTTTTTCTCTAACAATCATATCTGAGTATATTACAGGTCACTTTAATTCTAGACTAAAATAAAGGCAATTTCCTTTTTTAATTTCAAAAATTATTCATTCTCTCTTTTTAAGGCTAATGTGATATCAACTTGATGATTGTGTAATATACAAATAAAATAAGACATACACCCATTTTTAATGGTGAAAGCAATATCTTTCGAAATATTAAGTAAATAAATTGAATATATTATATTCAAAAGAGAATATTTTTTTGATTCTTATTGCTTTTATATATTTATATATTTCGAAAGAAATAGAAAATCTATAATCCCGATGGTGTAATCTTTCGAAATATCCAATTAAAAATAATAATTATAAATATTGGCCATCTTTTCCGTTTTTGAATATTATTTTTTTTCTGATTTAATGATATATAATTTTATAATGTGGCTAAATAGAAAAATTTTGTTTTTTACCTTAAAATCATCTTATTCTTCCTATACCACATTCTGCATTTGTCTTAATTACAATCTTATTCTTTATCTGATACTAATTTATATTTTTAGAATGAAAATTATGACACTATATTTTAAGGCACTTAATCTCCAGACGAACACTTTTATCTGTTTAAACTTGTTTTCACCAGTCTTTATTGCTATTCTGCACCACTTGTATACACTGTTCACTTCCAATTGTTTTTTATTTGTGATATCACTTCACAACACTCACTTTTCCAAAGTTTATTATATTTAAAAAGCGTTGTTTGCACGGATATTCTTCATTCGGGGTGATTATGAATAGTAATACATACCCTTTTGTTGCACAATCTCTTCATTTTCTTGCTCTCTATCTGATTTTTATAACGATCAGGCAAAATATTATTTATTCTTTCATAATAAGATGAATTTATTTTATACTTCCTAATATCATTTTATTCAGGTTTATAAAAACATTTTTATTTTTATCTATCTTCAGACTATCAACGATTAATTTTCTATTGATTGATTGGTTCTATTTAGAATAATAATAATTTAGATGGTTGATTTAAAATAGAATATTATACCTGATAAAATAAAATTTTTATTTTAAATTATCAAATAATTTTTTTCCCTTGTTAAATGATTTCTGGTAGACGTTATGATAGAGGACATTTTTCAAAGCCTGACCCAATTTTTTTTTAAATTTATTTTTAGAAATATATTTGAAAATTTCGAGAAAACTTCAGAAGATACTGTTGAATTATTTTTTCATAAGCTAGATTTGAATTTGAGTGGTCTTGAACTCAACATTTAAAAATACTTTTTAGCGCGCTCGACTAACCAGCTTCAGATCCTGATCATAGACGTGATCAAATAATATTTGATGAAATTTTTTAAAATCAATACTGTTCAGATTCGAGGAGGCGAATGACTAATCGGATAAGCTGCGGATGACGAATGTGAAGTTGCAATCTATCACGAGTTCTAGTTCGGCTTGTAAGTCTCCTTCTAGGAAAGTAGGAAATGTTCGGCCCCAGTAACAGGCGCAAAGGGCCTAAATGCTTGTTGGACGGGAAACCCATCCCTAAATTAAAATCATTCTCCTTTTTCTAAGTGAATTGGCCGAAGCCAGGACCAGCTACAAGCACCAGGTGATGACTAAATAAGTATTGCTGATGGCTTGAAAGATAGATAAAAGTAACAATTTTTTAAACAAATTACTTTGAATGAACTGGAATTTAGAATACTTTGGACGTCTTATAACTGCCGACAGCAATTACCAGTTCTTTGTCAAAACATTTAATATTAAATATTACTATATATTAATATTAAATTTACTGACTGTCCCATCAGTCCTAGTTACACCTACTCCATTGGCATTGAGATATTCAGCGAGTTCAATAACTGGAGGCTCACATTGTACAAAACCACTATGATTAGATTCAACTGTCCTATAAGGCGGTCGACATTGACATGTAGCAATTATCGTAGATGTTGCTCTCGGTTGTCGATGCCGTCTTAGAGGGGCCAGCCATTGACCATTAGGACAGGGCCCTTGACTGTAAAGCAGATGACATGGTCCAGGACGTCCTCCGGAAGGACACACTTTGCCAGTTAACGATTTTCGTCCTTCTTCACTTGCCTTTAAAGCACCTGAATGTCGTCCACTATTAAAAAAAGAAGTAAAGAAATATCTTTTTCAAGGCAATTCACTTTAAAAAGAATGACAAATCATTTCAATATGTCTTAATTAAAAACATTCTAAGAATTTATATCAATGTTAATTATTTAAAATTTTTTATAATAGCCATAGCTAAAGATATTTATATTGTATAAAACATTTTTATTATTAATAAAAAATTTTTGACATTAGGTTAAATTAATAATTTACGTACTCTAAAATTTTTTCATTAATGGCCAGTTATAGAAATTTTTTTTTCAAGCTAGGCTTTTTCTTTTTTTTTGCGCCCCATATTCTATAATTTGCGTTCTTCACGGCCTTTTTAAAATATTATAATTCTTCATTAAAATATTCAGAAATAAAGATTATAGATATGTGTGATATGCGGCCGTCTTTTTTTTGTCTTAAATTTTTAACTTCATTTAAAAATTCTAATCACTTTCGCTTAAACAAAGAAACATTTTTGTGATACATTGAAGCTATTTGACAGAAAAATAGTCGATTACCAATCGGTGATTCCTCCTTAAGTTATTTACCAGGATGAAGGAACACGCTTCAAATTCCACAATACTCTGACTAGTTAAATATTTCACCTTAGCAAATATTTATATTTAAAAAAATGAAACACGAAAAGGTTTCCAAAAATTCTTTTTATCCGCGTTGTTTAAAAAATATCAATTCTTTCAAATGAATATTACAATTTTAAATATTTTTTCAACTTACCTCATATTCACTTGAGATGACGTCGATGGTTCTCGAGGACCACAATGTCCCCTATATGATATTCCTTCGACACTGGGCCGTGCACCCGTTTCAAAGACAACAACATGACTTTTTCGACAAGGTCCTCGTGATCCTACACGATAACATGTTGATTCTTCGGGAAAAAAGAGTCTTCCTGGTCGACAAGGTATTGACTTACAACTAATTTCATTATTGTCAGTGAAAATGACTTTACCAGAGGGACAGGGTCCTCGAGTATATGGTCTATAACAAGAACCATCTTGGGGCCAGAGCACTAAACCAGGTTTACATTGGCATTTGTCACCCTGACTGGCGTTTATCGGAACGTTGAATTGGTGCCCTGGAGGGCAGGGTCCCTGTTCACCTGAAAGGAAAAAGTTTTCAAATTAAATGGCAAGTGTTATATATGATATATAATTTAAATTCATTTGAATAAATTAACATGGATTCCTAAATATACATAACATTTTAAAGTTGTTTTCAATAGGCTTATAACACTGCATTTTAAACTGAAACTTAGAGTTATATATTTTTTTCTTTCATAGAACAAAAAAGCTAGATTTGCTAATAAGATGTACCATTGAATTTTAAAAGAGGAAAAGTTTAGATTTAGGCATCATAACTATTTGTATATTTGGAAATTTCCTTAATGACTTCTATTCAATACTTTTTATAAGACTTTTTTAAAAGAAAATGCTAATAAATTTATAATTGCCTTTTGACTCTACATTTTAAATCTTTAGGAACACAAGTATCCAAAATTAGGCGAGCCCTCAGATACATTGGCTCCAATGGAGCAGTACTCATACAACAGCTTTTTAACTGTTCTTGTCTTTGTGTTGCAAGTGAACTGTTTGAGACCAATGTGTTGTGTCTCAGGGCTCGCGGCGTCCGAACCTTCTAAAAAACAAATTTAGACCTAAAGCATACTGTGCGTCCTTATTTTGCCTTAAAATATATTTGGATCGAACGTTTCGCTAAAATGTGCAATCCCATTAATTACATTTGCTTTTAGTCCATGAACTTCTTATTTTTTTAAATCTTGCTTTTATTTCTGTTCCATTTGACTTCTCGACCTTTTTTCTAAAAGGAAAATGTATAAACTTACCAAGTGGATAGCATTTCTTAGTAGACTCATGATAATGATCGAGTTCAGGATGGCAATCACACTTGCCTCCCGGTAGGAAGAGGTGCCCTGAATCAAGACAAGGACCTCGTGTATAATATTCATGACAGGTACTAGTGGATGACCAGAAATGACCACGGAGTTCGTCTCTATTATTCGAGCACTCACAAATTGCCAATTTGCCTCCATGCTCTCTTTCCCCTTCTTTTGAAATCACTAATAACTCCCCCTTTGGGCATGGTCCTCGAGTTAAAAGCCGAACACAACGACTTGTTTGTGGATGCCAACCCTCGTTTTCATCACAAGTTGGTACCTCTAAACAAGTGCCCCATCGTCTGAAAGAACGTAGAAATATAATTAATTAACTTATGACGAAAACATTGTTTCAATAAAAGAGCTTTTTAAAAGGATTTTCTCCATTGATTTCCTAATTTTAATATTAAAATTAATATAAACTTTTGAGTTGAGACAGGTTCCCCGGATGGAGCCAGTTGAAAAATAAAAATAATTATGTTCTTGTTGCTGATGTTTTGTACACCTGCCACTCACTTCATCAGGGCTAATAAGTAGACAATATTATACAATTGTTCGGTAAATTTATTTTTATTTTTTACCTGACTACCTCCGGGAATCTTCTCCCTATTACTAAATACTACTAGATTAATTATTATTAAATTAATTAATTACTAAATTAATTACTAGAATCAAAAATTAATATAAACATGTTATGTTAATTACACTTACTGTCCATTGGGTTTATCTTCGAGAGATTCAGGAACTGGAGCAAAATATTCACCTTTCTTGCATGGACCTACTTGAAAAATACGATGACAACGTGCATCTCGGGCAGAGAGTGCCAGTCCAGGGGGGCAACGGCACACGGGCTTGTCACCCTCAGATATTCCTGGTGCTAGTTCTTGGGTTTCTGGACAAGGACCTTGGGTAAAAATCCGGTAACATTTCTGATCCTCAGGCCAAAAGAGCTCTTGCCATCCGGGACAAGGGTTAATTGTCGGATCTGCCCAGGGCGGAGGGAGTACTGCGCCTGCTGCAGTGGCTAGCAGACCTGCAGCCAGTGCCAGGCCACACACACCTAAACCAAAATTCAATTATAAACTTAAATCTTTATAATTAGATTTAGAATAAATAGACCACCTTTACATTAAGAAATTTTCTTTTTAGGGCTATTAAACTAGACAAGGCTACTTCAGCCTGTTTTTTAAGCTATTGTATTTTTTCTAAGAAATATACACTTACACTTTGCGAAGACGATCAGAAATCAAGATTTTCAATAGAAACTTTTATTTAGAAAATTTGACTCAATTCTTCGAATTATTAGGTTAAGAGAAAGTAAAAAAAAAAGGATCTTTTAGTCAAGAATAATCAGAATATCCAAAACTTGAATCTGACACTTTAACCTCTCGATGGTGGAACCTCGTTTTATTACTTTTATTATCAATTAAGTCTTGCCATTTATAAATAGAGAAATTTTTGTTTTAATTTTAACACCTAATCCTGAAAAGAATACCAAACTTGGTCTTGAATTCTGCTTCTCACGATTGTCTCTAAATATGGTCTTGAAATTAGATCTCTGGCGTCACAAAAAAGGAATAAAAGAACAATGAAATATTCAGGAATGTTATATCTATATTATATTTTTGCTTTTGGTATTTATGTATCGTTGGAAAGAGAAAAAAATTTGGCGTAATAACCTCACATTATATAACTTTCTCTTACCTGCTTAAGCAAGAGGAAGTAATATGATGTGCTGTCATTCCAGATTTTTGTGTAGATATATATATATATATATATCAGCACCCAAGAGGTAAATACCACCAATTTTTCCATTCCTCATTTAGCCCTAGAGCAAAATTTATAAATAAAAAATTAAAATGGCAATTAAATTTTTTTTTTTTTTTTTATTCCTGGTCCCCGCCATAAATATATTTATTACAAAACAATTGAATTAATAATTTAAAAATCATATATATATATCATATAAAACCATAAACAAAACTAAAACACAATATAAAAAACATAATTGAAAAAACACTGAAATAAATACATAATAAGAAAAACATAAAATACAAATCAGAGTAATCTTGGACGCTGAGTAGGTGTAGAGAGCTGTTGTTATGGATATTATTGATTCTTCAGGATTTCAAGGAAATTTGGAGGGCTTCGGAAGTGAGGTTCTAAGGATTTTTTAAGGATCGTTCTTTTTTGAATTTAGGGCAATACATGAAGAGGTATTTTTTTAAGTCTTTTCGGCATCTGAGGCCATATAGACTTATAATTTCAAATTGAATGATTTCAATACCTCCCACTTCTATTGTTGGACGAAAAGTCAGATAAAATTTAGGTTGCCAAACAACAACAAAAGTTTTTTATCGGGAAATATGGGACCTAGACTATAAAAAGCGAAATGACTCATTATCGGTTCTCAACTCAGGTCGTCTATTCGTCAACCAATGTTAATTCACTATTTGATATAAATTTATATACAAAATTCTGTCACTCCCAGCAGAAGTAAAGTACTTCATGATCTAAGGGTCACTGTTTTTCTTCCCATCCCAAGCAATAAAATGTATTTATATTATTTTGTCTACTAATCAATTAGAATACGGTCAGATAACAATTATCGTTCTAAATATAGTAAGATTTATCATAAATGTCTATGGTTTCCGATGCCGAAAAGGACAAAATAAGGCCTTTTCTTTTTCTAGAAAGAAGAAGAATCCAAAGAAGGCTATATTCTCTAATTAGTGGATCCCTTCGAAGGCTACTAGAAGAAATATTATTTTCCTAAATTTTTATTTTGTTTTCAGGTATTATTCTATTGTATTGGGATGTCCTTGATGATCAATCAAAACTTTCCAAACAACAATAACTAACGGAAATGTTTCTTAGTTTTTTCTCCTTTAAAATTGTCAATACTTTTTATTTATTTTTTTTTTCCATTTCGAAATCCTAATTATTCTCCTTATCCCTTCGTCTTGCTTGGAATAATTTATTTCCCTTTGGTGGTACCAGGCGACGACGAATCCCCCTTCTCTTTTTTTAAACCATTATCAAGCAGAATTTATAGATCCTTTTGAATTATTGAATCCTGCTCGTAACGCTTGATTAAAACTAATTTAATTAAAAAAAAAAAAATTGCTGAAATCAAAGAAGAAAGAACTTGCTTTATATGGAAGGGTATTTATCATGTTTTTTTTTTTTTTCTGACCATGAAAATATTCACGTTGCACATTTACACGAGATCATAATTTCATTCATATTGGACATAATTATTTTGGTGAATTAATTCAGAAATATTTATAAGAAATTTAAATAAATATAAAAAAAGTTGTTTAATGGATAAATCTTGTATTTTTCATAATTTGCTTTTATAAGTTTATGTGATTTATGTTTGTTTAAAAATGAGCTCTGATTGTCTTTTAACATGTAATATACATATTAAAAGAATTTGAGGTTCCTTGATCAAATCGATCGATGAAAAGAAGCTCATATAAATTTATTTCCCCACTTTTTTTCTCCCTGACCCCGCTCTCTTTATTATACTTTCAAGTGAAACAAAATTTTATATAGTAGTTATAAAATAAATAAAGTTAGGACATATCAAAAATTTTCTCGAATTTCTAACAGATTCTCTATTACCTTAAATAAGATAGTAAGAAAATAAAATTCTAAAATTAAAATCTTAATTTAATTATTATTACTTATTATAAATAAAATAGTAGTTTTCTTTTTTCAAAAAATTTTGTCGAAGGCTACTAGAAAAGGGTATGGTTTTGAATCTATATAGATAAAATGTTTCGGAAATTTCTCCAAAAATCAATTGTTTCAAATTAAAAACTTGATAAGTGTTTTGAATCTTTTTTATGCGCTATTAATTCAGTCAATCAGCGCTCACGGCCAGAAGGAGAATAAGTGTCCAAAATTCTTAGCCATTTGCTAATCTTTTGAAAAAATTAGAGAATAACTTTAAATATGTGATGGGTCGCACATCACACAACTTTCTCTTACCTAGAATAAGAAAAATTGTGTTATGTGCTGTCACACCAGATTTTTTGCGTCGGGCCCCCTTAGATGCCTATTCAGAATTTTATTTAACTTTTAATTTTAGACATTTTTCGTTTGTATGTATTAATCAATTACTAAAAAAATTTTTTTTTTAATTTAGTCTTTGGAATTTGAGACTATATAGACTTTAAACGATATAGAGTATATATCAAATACGATATATGTAATCCAAACCTATTTATATCAATTAGTATCCAAATAAATTTTTTTTTCTTTTCGCCATCTAGACTTTAAAACGAAGTAAATGTGTAAAACACGTTTCAAATTTTTAATTTGAAGTAATTGATTTTTAGAGAAATTTCCGTTATTTTTATCCACCTCTACTCTATTCCTCCATTATATAATAATCTAAAATCCTTGGTCTAGTGATTATTTATAATTAATAAAGGTAAATCTTAATGACCTTAGTGCATTGGAAAGTTCAAAACCGCAGCTGTTAAAGATCCTTATCTTAAAACAAAGGATTCAAAGTCCCAAAGAGTGAATAATCTCAACTATCGTTATTAAAATTTTATTTATTTGGACTAATCCAATTCGAATCTTTTTTTTTTTTGATTACCTATTTCTTCAAAATTTTATTTATTAAAATTATTTAATGCATCTGAATGAACCCCTTTGTGCCATGACAATCCATTCTTCAATGTTTACATAATATGTTAAGGTGATATTAATTGCGCCCAAAGTGTCAGTCAACTTTCTCCAAGATTTGAACCAGAAGGATTTTGATTGAACTATTGAAGGGCTAAGGATTACAAGACATGGCCATGAATTAGTCTCATCTATCATAGACAAAATATAGCTAATAGGAGATCCAAATCTGATTGTCACGTCAGACATCGTTAGACCATTAAATATTACATGTTCAGATATGTCTATTCCATTTTTACTTTCTCTTACATATATATGAAATATACAGTGAGAAAGTATTTCGATCGCAAAAAATCGACGATGAGATTTCAACAGAAATACACGTTTTGAAGTTCCATGAGTCTAAAAAAAAAAGAAGTAAAAATGGGTCTCGCAAAATTATCTATCTATCTATTTGTATGTCTATCTGTCTCGGAACAAGATTTCTCCAAAACGAAAAAATGTTAGAGGCTGAATTTTATATTTGTCGCATGCACTCTGAAGCTTTTCAATAAAATTGGCCAAAGAGTACTAGTACTTAATATATTAACACTTATCCGCCCCAAAATTGTCTGGGGGCCACTTTACTAATGTGCGTTTTAAGTTTTTTTTTTTTTTTTTTTTTTTTTTTCGATTTTCGGATAATTTGCTCTAACGATTTTGATTAAAATTCATATATCAATTATTTATTAGATGATCTTTGAAATATATTAACCCTTATCTTCTTCAAAATTGTTTGGGGTCCACTTTACTGTTTGTAGCCCTTTATCGTTGTTCGGCGGGTGTATTCACATTGTTTCTTAAACTACTCTAACAAAATCGATTAAATTGGCATTAAACGTTTACCTAGTGGGTCCGTCGCAAAAAATCTGATGTGACAGCACATCACTCAGCTTAGATAATAGAAAGTTGTGTACGTTTAGTCACACCCAGATTTTTAAAATCTAATATATTCTTTTTTGAATTTTAAAATGAATCATTT
>JAAAKE020135681.1:0-13931 GCA_010014785.2 Anisolabis maritima
CACCCATCCGAGGTTTAGCGCTGCTTGGCCTTGCTTATCCACAAATATCTTCGCCCTTAGGTAGAGGTAGAGGTTTCGCCTCACGTACCAAAGGTCACTGGTTCGTTTCTTGTCCCATATTTTTTCTTTCCCTTAGTAAATCACTACTCAAGAAGTAAGAGTCGAAACACCAATTTTTTTGTGAATGGCGAAGAAGTTGAAAAAAGTTGAGGAATACGTTCAAAATTTCATTTCAAAATTGAAAAGCAGAGTCACGAATTTTATATATAGCTATACTTATTTAATTGGAAGTAATTAATATTTGAAAGGAATTTATTGCATATTATATGATTCGTTCAGAGGCCAAAGTATTATCAGACAGCAGGCAAATTTGGACTTTAATTAGAAAGGCGATTTATTGAACAAAGAAAGAGACAATAATCGCCCAAAATATCTTTCTTATATTTATCCTTACGAATTTATAAACTTTTTGTGAATCTGAAGAGTGAATAAAAGAGATTGGTGTTCCTATAATGGCATACAGTCGCTAGCAAAAAATTCACTCGTATTTATTTGAATATTAAGAATTTGACACAACTTTTTTCAAATTTTTATTTAGTTCCATACCATTCCATTAGTTTAAGTGACTTTTGTAGTCTGTAATGTCTCAACTTGCCATTTTCAATTGCCAGATGAGCTCCAAGCAATTTATTCTTGGGAATGTCTACATTTTGTATACCTGTTTATAACATTGATCGTAAGACTTGGTGGCTGGCTCCTTAGTATTTTGTTACAGCTTTTAGGTTGTTAGGACAAACACAATGTGTTTATATTTTATATTTTTCCTGAAATCTTAGCTTAATTCTTACCACATTCTCCTTGTCTGCTGCAGATGGTAAATAAACGAATATTTGGAACATGTAATTTTTTCTTAGTAGTAATAAACAAACTAAACACTAAAATTAAAGAAAATGGAGTTGATTATTTTGACTGATAGACCTATGTATTTCAGATTCTCTTTTTTTGAATTAAAAATTCTTCCTCTCAAATACATCTTCCACCACCTCTTCGAATCATGTAAAATTTTGTCATTTGGCACACTCTATTGAGAAGAGAGAGAGTTGTGATTGGTAACGGGAGAGACAATAGCTGAATGGTAGACAGAGCAGAGCAGAGCAGTGCTCTATTTGCCCTGAATTGGCCAGAGGCCAGACAGACAGATTGTTTGCTGGGCATGATGATGCGGGCAGGCGGATTGCCCCCTCCTCCACCTCCTCCTACAATCCACTTGGAGCAAACACATCATCAGCAATTGAAATGTGCCGGCCGCTCGATTAGACTCAATTAAACGGGAAACAATCCCATCTCGAGAGAGACAGAGAGATTGGATAAAACAATCGGGCATACCTAAGGTATACAAATTGTTTGTGATTATAAGTGATCTTCTTTTATCGCATTAATATTGAGAGTTAATATTCAAAAAAGGTGATTGGCGTAAACAGCCGGCTTCTCGAAGAAAAGCTATATTAACTTCATAGAAATATATTTCTATTAAATTGATACTTAATAAAAGGAGAAAATCATCGTAACCCTCTTATCAACTCTTAATTTTAATTTACAATTTTTTTAAATAATATCTAACGAGTTTTTATTAGTTTCCTTCTAAACATAATTTTAGTTGCAAAAATATTAAAAATTAAATGTAATTGTAGTAAATTTCAAAAATATAATTATTTTGGAGAAAGGCCTCGAAAACAAAAAAAAAATTATACTTGTAGTGGTGTATATTGTAAAATACAATTTTGAATAAAGATATTATTTATTCATATCAACTTTTGGGACATTTCGGTCAAAATGTTAGTCTATTGATACCTTAGTTTTTTAATGTTCAAAAAAAAAAAAGAATTTTCTGGAAACATTTAAAAAAGAGTTAAAATAAAATAAGTAAAATGCCTCTTTTTGAATGCAGATCTTTACCAAAAGTTGTTCAAATGGTTCTTTTTTTTTCCTTAAATATGAAATTTCATACTAGTTTGGTTCACCCAGGTCTAACATATGGTTAGACGAACATCTGAATATTAATCAATACTTTTTAGAAATTGTAAAATTTTAAAGCAGTAGAGAGAATTTAAATAAAAAAACGCTATTTAATATATTTATTACGATATATGTAATCCAGGCATATTGATTTAGACTAATTGGTATCCAATTGGTTTAAATAATTTTCATTGGATTGCCTGGGATCCGAACCCACACCCCTTGACTTCTAAAATTATCAATATTGACAATGTCAGTTTCTTTAACCTCTCGGTGGAAAGGAGGTGGGGGGATAGAATATTTCGGAGAATTTAAATTATAGAAACTAGCATAAAATTTTTTCAAAAGTTGTCAAATACTTTAAGACTATAAGCCAAATTATCTGTTCTTTCGTCATAATAATGATCGAAAAACAGATTAGGCTATTTAAAAAGAAATTTTTCTCATTTATTTTAAAAATATATATCACTTTTTTGTATGATAAAGTAGAAAATATGTTTACAAATGTATATAAGAATATTATGAAAAAAAACATGAGGGAATGGAGGAGGAAATAGAATAGGGCGATAGGTAATAATTGATGATGCTGCGTTTGTCATAATCTGTATCCAGCTGCTGCTGGAGGCTATTTAAATGCCATTAAACGGATCGAGGTTTTTGGCAGAACAATGCAATTCATAACGCCAACTTTGCTCTGTGTATATGTTGCTGTTGTTGTTGTTTATTAGAGAAAGAGGACAAAAAAAAAAACAATTTTCAATTTATCGCTTGGTCCTGTTTCTCTCTCTCTCTCGCTCCAGGTGAGAGATTTGACGTAACAAAGCATCCATGCACGTGTTGGATAAATTGCAAGATAGTTTTCAAACTCCCTTCAATCAATTTTGATCAAATTTGATAAGGAAATAATCATTCCAAACTTTGATATTAAAAAAAATTTCCAACATTAATTAAAATACAAGGTAGGTGAATAAAAAAAAATTTGCCTTTGGCGCCTATATCAATAGAGATTCTCTTTGCAGAGTTAAATAATCCCGGAGCCTCAGGTAACTATAGTATGTATAATAGTAGTATGTATGTCTAGTATCAAACGCCTTAATCGATAGTTAATTTTAAACTAAAGCTTCTGGTGATAATCTCGAGAGAGTCTGAATCCATTTTGCATAAAATCAATCAAAGTTGAATGATAGTTTGCTCTAGATATCTCTAGAATTACATTAATATGTTTGCTATATATATATATATTTAAATTTGTTGTTTATTTTCAGAATATTATTTATTTATTAACAAATTGTCCAACAAAATGGTAAATATAAGAATCATAGGATTTCTAAAAAGAGGTAGGCAAATATTTTAATGTATTAATTCCCTTGAGGCTATTAAACTGCCCAACTTGATCATTTTCAATTTGATGGATCAGTAAATGCGATTACAAAATTTTTCTGTTGAATATCAAATTTATTAGGACCGTTGCTTTTTTAGCAAATTGAAAAAAAATAGCAACTTTCGACCCAGAATATATATTTACAACTTGTCGACGTTTCGGGAACTATACGTCACCCATCAATAAGCTTATCCTGAAGATGGGTTACTATAGTTTCCGAAACATCGACAAGGTGTAAATATATATTCTGGGCCGAAAGTTGCTATTTTTTTTTAATTTGCTCAAATTTATTAGGCTAAATCATATTTTCGAAATTATAAAATTCTTAAACACTAATTGTGAAGTGTGCATTGACAACAGTGCCATGAATAAAGAAACTTGAGCATAAAGAAAAGATTTTAATTCAAATAATAATTTTTGATTTGTTGATTTGATTTATTTATTTTATTAGAAGTAATTAAAATTAATCAAATATAAATGAAAAACAATTCATTGATATGAAACTTCACCTAATCATAATATCCAACAATAACATATGCACATTATTTTAAGTATGTAAAATTTCTATATCCCCCTTTGAGCATTACATGACAAAACAATTTTAACTGAAGATGAACAAATAAACTTTGTTCGAAACCTCTCTAAATTTGCCTTTCATTAAGCATCCATTTGCTGCCACTGCCTTTCCCTGGCGATATATTTAATTAAAAATAAAACTATAGATACTTTACTTAAAAATATTCTTAAAAATGTATTTTGAAAAATTTTTGTTGTCAAGTTTGTTTGGGTTCTCCATCCTAGGAAAATTAATCTATTTTCCATTTTAATAGAAAAATTATTTAATAATTTAAAAATAAATTACACTCTTTGAGATTAGTTCAAGATAATAAGAGATATAAGATCAAGATCCATGCTAAAAGGATAAGAAAAAGAAAATAAAAGCCTATTCTTTGAGTTTTAATTGGGAATACAAAATCGGGGCCCCCATGGGGCCTAAGGGGGCAATTTCTTTTTTTCAGGGTTCTACCCTGCCCGCCAAATAAGTCCAAGTCGTCCTTCTTAAAATTGAGTAAAAAAATGTAAAAAGAGAAAAATAATTTTTAATATAAAGAGTAGAAAATTTTCATTGTAGGGCCAGAGCAAGAGTAAAGAGAGAGACTCCCCTTTTTGGTCAGATGTTGCCTTTCGAAAGGGCATTGGAGCGAATCGCCAGATGTGGCCTGCATCCGATCCTCTTTCTCTCTTTTGCACACAGGTGGTCCAGTGGCTAAATCGCTATTTAATTCGTCATCTGTGGCTCTCGTTATGATCAATTGAGGGAGGAGGAGGTCAACTTGCACAGAAAGTTAAATTTCAATAATTATTAGTGTTGATTGACAAATAAAATTCCTATGAGTTTCAATTAGTTTTTTTATTCTTTTATTGACTTGATAACATTTTTTTACTTTAAACTTCAATTAATGAAGAGTGAAATGGCATTATCCACAAACTTAGAAAAAATATAGACCTTTAGGTATATTACTATAATATATTTTAAATTATTTTTTAACTCGTGAAGAAGGTAATGATTTGAAATCGGAAAGTAGAATGAATTTTTCAAGTTCTTGTGGTCTCCATCCCCCCAAGCAAGTTAGGACATTTCATAATATACTTTCAGTTTTTATGTTTTAATATCCTTTGAAAAACATGATTTCGTGTTGTATGTTTTTTAGCGAACCGATTTCAATGAAACTTGCTATTTGAGGTATAATCATCACTTAACCTCCACCAAGTGCTGATTGGTTAATGAAGTCAATATCAGTCATATTTTGTACCTCTGCCTTTTGTTATTTTACCGCTGGCTTGCATTTATCAACCGTCTTCGAGGAGAAGATTTTATTCATAAATTTGATTTGAAGAACTCTGAGTGTGAGTCTAAACTCATATAATGCCGATAATACAACGCGTAGCGTAAACCACGATCCCCTGTTTTGTTTACCAGAGTTGATTGCTCCATTTTTCAATTTCCTGTACTTCCTTAAGAAATTTTTATTTTAAATTAAACCCTTTCATTTGTTGTCTAGTTCATTTAAATTCCTCTGGGAATATTTGAATGCCAACAGGAAATATGCCTGATATGATATTTAAAAAATAAATTAACATTTTTTGTAATAAATAAAGGTGACTAGGAAGTGACTTCATCTTCTATACAAGTTGGTATTTATATAATAATCATTAACAAATTAACAAAAATAATTGCTTTTTTTTTAGGTAAATGGAGTTAAGCGTGAGAATAAAGTCATTTTGGAATAGTTTCAAGCAAAACATTTTCATCATCAGCACATTTAGGTAATTTTGAATTCGAAGAATTAATAAAGGAAAAAATTAGAACTTTTTAGAAAAAGAAAAAATTGTTTCTAAAATTTTTAAGACATTGGTTGGTTAGGTTGCTTCTTAATCTATTTCCTCATTAGCATGGATGTTTAAAATAGTTTTAGAAAAAAGAGATTTAAAAAAACACATTTTGGTCACACACAAAAATTTTAATTTTTTTAATTAAAATCTGATTAGTTATAGATGATGGGAGAAGTTCGAATTTTTGGGAAGGGGTTAGAATACTACTTAGAATAATATTAATTCTAAAAAACCAGTTAACCTGATTGATTGCCACAACGTTGTTTGCGAATGTTTTAATTTTAATGAAACCTTGGCGAATGTATCAAAAATATAAATTTTCGAACAGCCTTCTTGTAGACAGATTTATATCAAAAGTTGATCAAATGGAAATATTTACCACAAAAAACGAAAAGATGTGGCTTTACAGTTAAATATTCAGGAAAACAATAAAACAGATCAGCAGCAAAATAGAATTATATAAAAAAAAATTTATTTAAATCATATTAATTGCCGACGTTTGGGTCGCAAATAATATCCTTCTTAGGACGATTAATTTTTTAAATATTGCAATGATATAATTTAAAAGGGCGATTTATATATGTATTTTTTGACTTGCTTGGGATGATATGATATTTGTAATATTTTTAATATAAAAAATTTTGTATTTTTAACAATTAAATTTCCTGAGGAAAGTCGCAATTTGCGACCGAAAAGGGGAAACTTAATATCACTTAGATGTTTTTTATTTAATTCTATTTGGTTGCATTGGATTTTTTTCTGAATATGAAATATTTACATAAGAAGTTTAAATATAATAAATATTCCTTAATAAGCCGGTTGACCAGCGCAGTTTATTTTTTTATTTTTTATTAAAATGAGATAATTGGAAAATATTAACAAGGTTTTATTAGAGAAAATTCCAGAAAGTTGTTAGAAGGTGGTCCTCGCTTTACTTGGGAGCCATGCCAAAATATTTGGAATGTCATTAGTTCCAAAGTTAGAAAATATAAAATAGCTTCCTTTTAAAATAGAAAATAAATAAAAATAGCAATGTTCTATTTTAAATCCAATTTTAAAATAGAGTTGCGCAAAAAAGTTTGAGGAGACTTAATGGGATGATTTTTTTTTAAGAATGATGCATGCTAAAAGTAAATAATAAGAAAATCACAGAGATACGCTATTGTTTATATATAGAGCCATAAAAATTCAAAAGTGGTTAAAAGTAAGTAAATTATAATAACAAGTTGAGTATTTTTTTTTCCTCTCTTTCAAGGTAATTTAATCATCCAAAATTACCAACATAATTTACAATGTTGATATTACCGCAACATATTATAATTTTATCATTTAGAAGAGTAATCCTCCCATGAAGCTTTCGACGGGAAACAAATCCATTTTGGGGGAGTTTCGTGTTTGTAAACACAATATCTAATGAACGAAATAAGATATTGAGCCGAGAAACACGAAACGTGAGGTTTTAGGGAGATGAACGAACGACTTGATAAGGTTTGTGGTCGATAAAAAAAATTGAAGAAAAAAAAGATTTAGGAATTCAAATAACAGTCTTTTATTGAGATTCTTAAGAATTACCAAGTTTAACAAAAGATGAAGCTCCAACACTCGACGGGTAAAATACCATGAGTTGCAGCAATAAGTTATTTTTTACTTTCTCTTATTTATATATGTAATATATAGTGAGAAAGTATTGTTTCTTGCTGTAAGATAGGCAACCAAAATAACCAACTCACTAATGGATTTTTAGATTTTAAGAAGGGCCACGCATGCGCAGTTGTTAAACCTTCCTAGAAATTAACTGCGCATGCATAACCCCATAACTATGGGGCAGATTTACAGAAATTAATGGAAAAAGTGAGTTGGTTGTTTAGCCAAGAAAAAAAGAACTAATTTCTCCAACTCAAGGTAAAATAGATATCAAGTATGCCACGAGCTTTAGGTAAGACTAAATCAAATTTTAGCAGTAATATACCTAACAGAGAGGATACTTAATTTGAAATTCAAGCCTAAAAAATATTAACTATTAATTTCATTGCAATAATACCTGTATGGAAAATTATTATTATTAGAAGAATCTAAAGGATACAAAATTTTTCAAACAAAATTATTTAAATTAATGAATAGAATAATTTTGAAAATGGATATTTGTCTAAAATTAATAGTTTAGAAGATAACTTGATTTTTTAGGTTTGAACTCTCAATGAAGTACCACTTAGGCTGACCCGATTGTTGCCAAATGTTGAGGACGCACTTGGTTCTGGGTTAAAAGCTTATATTTGAAATTTTGTTCTAAACTTTTACGCCGTTCGGCCGCAATCATCAACCACACACAGAGAAAGGATTCCTTTTGTAGTCTGAGGGACTTTAATTCATGGTGTCTGATTTCGACAAATATCATGATCACTAAATTTTTCGTCATATGTTAAAGTAAAAAATAAGCTGAAAATATAGATAGCTATATTAACAATAAAACCCAAGCTCATATTCAAAATTAAGAGCATTTGATTGGATAATGAAAAGCGGGAATCTCGCTCTTCATTATCCAATTAAAAATCTACAGCCAACTCGCACAGAAGATATTTTAAGACCAACTGTTAAATGGACAACAGCTATTATTTAAGTTTTTATATATATTTTTTCATAATATATATATATATATATATATTATATATTAATCTCATCTTGTTATGAAAAGAAATTATTTCGTATAAAAATTTAACACATGTTATTAACAACTGACATAATTAATAGGCTATTATTATGATATAAAGTTGACTTTGCCACCAGGATCGCAAATAAAGAAGGCCAAACATATAAAAAGACCAACATACAAATGATCTTGGACACTACAAGACAAAATAAAAAAACAATAATGATTTATGTATTCTTTTATTCTTTGCAAATTAGGTTATGATGAGGAATTATAAGGGTACAAAAGGAACTGGAAGTGAATTGTTAGCAAACCTGGAGTAGAAAGTTGCGCTCTACTGAATAGACCTTGCAAAAGTATTCGATAATATAGTATAGGCTTATACAAAATGAGCAAATTCGGAAACTACTTGTTTGGATACTAAATAACCATCTTTTATTTCCTGTAGAGACGGACAAATCTAGTCATTTTCTTTTGGTTTTGATAATAATTGTATATGTTATAAGAGCCGTTGAGAAGCTAAAAGAGTTGAGTTCATTTTTTGAATTTAGTTTAATTTAAATTTATTTGACATCAATTTGAGCAATTACATTTTATTGATTAACTGCAATTCTCATTTATTTTCTCTTCATAGACGAAGAAAAAATTCTATCAATTAAGATATGCTCAGGGCTGCAGGGGGAATAAATTGTCTGGGCCCCTGCCCTTCGGTTTCCTACTCTAAAAGCTCCGCGAAACAAAAAGATTCGGGGGCTTAATACATAATAGCTCTAGGGCCCGGGATAGGATATGTAGAGTGTAATAAGAATTTTAGCCAATTTTCTCTCTCCTTATTTATTCAATTTAAAATCATCTTTATAATTATTGGTTCAATATTCTGTTGACCCACATCGCCAAGGCTCTAGAGATAGAAATGATTTTATGATTTGATGAAGAGAATAGAGAGAGAGTATTCAAAGTACATATCACAGCTTATATTGTTAGTGTTTATGACTTGCTTTGAATACTCTATTTTTTCTCTTTAACAAATCATAAAATCACTCATATTTGTGGCGCTCTTCGTTTATCAAGGCTTATTCTAAATAAGACGTATCCAGTGGGATTCATGAAGTCCTCCTCCTACTTTACCAGATGTATTCTCTACGCGATCAAATTCTCTGAACGCATTTTTGAGCACCCTGTAATAGCAATTTGAGAGAGGTTCGAAGTGAGCAGCAGATGGGTGTTCCATCTGATGATTATTGAATATGATTTTTAAAAGCCGCAATATAACAAGTTCATAGAGGAAGGGATTGGCGTATGTATGTATCTATTCAGAAAGATTCTCCACCCCCCCCCCCCACCCCTTGCATTTATCTCACCCGGAGTTATATATTATCGGAGCTTGTCGAAGCGTACAATAAGTGAGAGGGCCCTCGACTTTTTTCCCCTTTAGATTTGCATCCAATTGTGTTTTATTGTTCCTCTCAGGACCAATATGTTGCCAACCTTATCCACCCATCACCAAATCCCAGGACAGCTGCCTCTCTATCCTCTTTCTGGACACTTGTCTCATTCGATTAACTCTATCTATCCTTTTTTCCTTAAATAAATAAAATAAACTTTAACTTTTTATTTACTTCAATGTCATTTCTCTCAACTTTAATAAATCTAGAGAGATGGTGTGTAGAAAAGAGCTTATTTTAATTATTCAAATGCGATATCAGATCAGATAATAAAGTGGATTAAATTTCCCGAAATTATCAAAATGGGACAATCCTTCTATCAAGATTAGGAAATAAAACTATACTCACGTCAGTAAAAATTTGTTTCTTTGATTAAGCTATCAGTTTTGAACATTGATCCTATAATAGACATTTTTGGTTTTCTTTTGCTTAATTACCTAATATTAAGAATATTCTATCCCCTTCAAAATTAATTCAACAAGCTCTATCTTTTATTTCTCCTTAATGGATAATTACTAGGAGAGCTACACGAAATTCAAAATTATCAAATTTCATAATGATTTACCTGTTATTAAATTTATTATTTTCGGATTTCATGTAGGTCTTCTAATTATCCATTAGGACGAAACCAAACCTACAGGTTGCCCAATTACTTTTGAAGGGGATAGTACTTATAATTAGATGGAGATATAGGAATCTGAACCAGCATATTTTTACAGAGAAACATAATAACTGTTACATCCCCTTGAGATGTTTCGGGCTAAATTTTAATTCCCATCTCCTGTTTATGGTGAATATCTGCTTTACAAAAATAAACAGTTTAGGTTACAGAAGCAGAAACTGTAACAAAGTAGAGTGAGCGCATGTCAATTTCTTATGCCAAAACATTGTTGGGCTAACCTGCCAAAAATTATTTTTGTAAAGTAATGTAATCATGTCGGGTCCATTACTGGGTCACTAGCCTTTTTTTTCTACATCCGACTAAATTTCTCGATTTCTACTCAATTTATCTCTGAATGTTGAAAACTGTTTTACAGAAATACAGATTAAAGTCAAAATAAACTCTTGATCGTTAAAATTAACATATATAAAAAAATGATCTAATGATCTATTAATCTAGTGATAAACTACTAATAACTTCTCATGAATTCATGTGATTACATGTTTCTACCTCTTTTATTACGTTTCTAAGAAAACTGCAAATATTAGAATATTATTTTTTATTCCTTGTGGACACTTGGCAAGAATAAGAGAGAATGAGGAAGATGCTTGTTGAGGTTAAATTAGAAGGATTGGAGGTTTAGGGGAAAATAATGGAAAGATTAAATTAGAATCCAGTCATCTGAACAAAGGAAGACTGGAATTAATTGGTATTTCGGAGGAATGATATATTTTTATGGATGGCCACCTACGGTCTATTTTTATTTTTTATCAATATACTTCTTTCAGGATTTATTTTTTTTTATACTTTACATATATATAATATTAATCAACTCGGCATCATTATTCCTAGGGAATTCTTTTCTGTAGTGTATGTATAGTGGTTGGTTTATCTCTTCATAGACTTGTATCCTCCTTCTTTAAAAATTAACCCTCCTTTCATTTGAATGCATCACAGATAGAATGAAAGAGACCCTCTTTATTGCTGTCAATAGACTGCACCTTTTTTTCTGATTAAATATTTCTGCTTTTCATTTATTTTTTTTTTTTTTTCTTGCTTTCATCATAAAAAATACTAATTAACATGAGAGATGAGGGAAAAAAATCACAATAATAAAAAGAATGATAATATATACTATGTATGGAATAATTTTGTTTATTACTAAGTTAATAATTTAAATAAAGAGAGCTGTTGCTCCCATCCCGTGCTCGAGAGGTTAGGTATTAACATTGTCAATAGCCCTTAAAAGACAAGTGATCTAGGTTCGAATCCCTGGCAGTCCGAAGAAAATTTATTTAAATGAATTTGATACCATTTTGGCTGATATATATAAGAAATAAAAAATTATGGTAGCCCTACCTCCATTTTTTAAGATTACGGCATCTGAGGCCATATATATATTGGTATGCGTGGATCTATCTTAACTAAATAAAGGATCTATCTTAACTAAATAAAGTTAAAAATTGTTTACAATCTATATGGCCTCAGATGCTGGAATCTTAAGGAGGTAGGGCTACCATAATTTTATATTTTTTGAGATTTTTTCGCGCTTCTTTTAAACGAATCATGATATCTGTTAGAATTTTTATGAGAGTTATGTGATGGCTATAGCAGTTTTAGGAAATTTATTTTTTGAGAAAGATATCATTAAAATAATGTTTAAACATTTTATTAAAAAGTTGGAGGAATGAGGAAAGGAAGGTGGTTTAAATTCTATTTATGATGGCACTATACATTATAGTGTCAAATTGGTGCTAATTATAAAATTAGTACAATCTCATTATTACTCATCTGAGAGAAGTTATATTGTGTAGCTGTGATTATTTAATAACAAAACTGTTAAGTTTGGAAACGTTAAGTTTGGAAACGTTAATAATATCACAATTTTGATGTGGTTGGAGATGGATTATTTACCCCGTTATAATTACTTAAAAGTATAATTAAATTAAAAGAAATATTTAAAATTGTCGGAGTGAGAGGTTGAAATCAATAAAATTAGACATTTGTATGGAATCGGGTTTTTGTTTATACCCCCTCTTTGCTTTGTGTGTCTCTTCTATCATGCAACTATCGATTGCCTAAAAGAAATGAAAAATTTAAAATAAACACTTTTGTTACCGAAAGTGGTAATTCGATTGAAACTCAAACCAAACCGAAATGTGTTATGTTACTAATGGTTCCAAAAAAATAATAAATAAATAAAAAATGTCAGTGATTTTAAAAGCAGAAGCGAGTGAAGAATCTTTTAATAAATTATTTTTTTCACTTTAGTAACATTTATTATAAAATCTGATAAATATTGAGGCAGGTGAGTTTGTTGGTATGAATTGGTGCAATGTAAGCAAAACCAAGCCTTGGAAGGACAGAACTAAGTCTACCTATTAACATAAATACTCAACATTAAGATTAAATAAAATAATTTATAGGTCGAAAAAAAAACTAAATAATTCAAATCAAATGGTCTCAAAATTATTAATTTAAAATCTCTGAAATGGATGAAATTATTGTATTATGAGAGGGACTGAATCCATGGCCCCGCTTACTAAATATTTATTTCTAACAAGGGTAGCAAAATGATCCTATATCTTTTTCCGCTCGTACCTTTTACAGTTGCCAAAGAGATCTAAATAATTATATAGAAATCCAAGAATATTTTTAAATAAATTTTATTAATAAAATTCAAGCTATTACCAAGATAAGAATTGGATCATCTTGTGTAAAATGCCAGTGGACTAACACCTACTCCATCTCTAGAAAATTTCCAAAAAAAAAAAAAATCAAGTTCAGCAATTCTTAATCTAAAGAGAAAAGACCCTCATAAGAAAAAGAACACAAAATAATTAGTTAAACCAAAATAAGAAAAGAAGGTTTATTGCCCAGAGAGAAGAACAAGAGTCACCGAGATTGTTCAAGTTAAGCAAAGCCAAGTAGGTCGTAACTTCCGAGGTGGCCCCGAGAAACGCATGCCATATTTGAATATATAGAGAATATATATGTTAACTCTAAATGACCACTGCAGCCGAAAAAAGATTCTGTATCCAAATTAAAAAGTCAAGTACAGCAAAAAACTCACAATATAAGTTTCATATTCCAAATAAAATGACAGAAAATGTATGTACTTTCAAATTAAAAAAGAATTATGGTTTTAAATGAAATATTTAATTTTTTGTAATTATTTTGTTAGATAATAACTCAATATTATTGAAATTTTTGAACTGAGCGCGAAGTGTTCAAAGGGAAAGAACTTTGAATTTGGCCAGGGAAAAAAAATGTTCGATCAAAATCAGAGGATACTGAGACAAAAAAGTTCAAAAATGTTTTGATATTTCCCCTACCCTTTTTTTGAGAGGCACCAATGGTCGTTGATTGTCAGGAAATTAAATATGA
>JAAAKE020135692.1:0-13927 GCA_010014785.2 Anisolabis maritima
GATTAATAAAAAAAAATTTACCGACTGAGACTTAAGGCTTGTCACCAGGGTTATTGGAATTCGTCTCCCTAACCGCTTTGTTAGGGTTGATCTTAAGCTAATTTAGATACTAATGCAAAGAATTGCTCCGGCTTATTTACTTTTTATTTTATCTAATCGAACAATTAGAAATAAATTAAATAAAACTAATTTAAGTATATTTTAAGTAGAAATATATTTTTCCTTTTAGAATAGATTCAATCATTACTTATAATTCAATAACTTCATGAATGGGTGAGGAGAGGAAATACTTTTTATTTGTTTGTTATGAAATGAGTTCTTTAAAAAAAATTTTTTTAATTTTCTTAAACTCATTTTATATACTCTAATTAAAATAACTTTATTACTGAGGAAGAGGAGTGGGGGATGGAGACCTAACAGTCCACCGACCAATCAGAGCGCTATGATAACTACTGATGTCAGATTTTCACAATAACACTTCGGCTGGTCAATCCTAATGCGAATAGTGATAGTCAGTGATACACAACTGGCAACGCTGCAGTCGCCTTGCCCCTCCGCCAGTACTAAAGAAATTTTAAATGGAGTATATAATAATAATTTTGTTAATGACTGAGATTTTTTTTATTATCATTAAACAAATCTTAGAACTTTTTTTTCCAAGTTCAAAAACCAAAAAAAAAGTCTTGATTGCATTTTTTTTTTGCATAATTATATTTAATTTTTTAACCTTTTTTTAATGAGGTGTGAAACAATCCAACAAGAAAAGAATAATAAATAGCATATCTGATGAGTTATTTGTGCAATTAATCAGGAATTGGTATGAATGAGTTTGGTTCGTTTTTGGACGATTGCTACGCTTTTTCTTGGGCTTTATTTAGCCGGGTTGTTCTCTGGGCGTTCGTTCGGTTCGGTCGCCGCCAAAACGCGACGGCTGTCATATTAATAGCGATCTGACCTTTTCTGAAAAGTGTGTGAATAAATGCATCGTGCTCGGCATCTTCGCCTTTTGACACCAACAAAAAAGACTTCTTATTTAAGAGAGCCGGCTCTAACGTTTATTTTTTGAGCCTCCTTTTTGTATTCGAGCTTTTTCTTTATATTAAAAAAAAAGAAGAAAAACAATAGTTGATATCTATCAATACGATCCTTAATTACAATTTCTTTTTATACCCGTGTCAATAATAAAATTAACGTATGTGATAAGAATAAATACATATATTATATCGATTTTAGGAAGTTTTAATTAATAAAGAATAAATCTTTTTTTATATGTTTATATTACAAATACCGGCTAAGGTCAATAATAGCCAAATAAAGTATATTAATTTACTAATTTAGTAACAAACACGCTGGGTGATGACACATATTTAATATAACTTCATTATTGAACATGTGGAAACGTGGTGTGGAGGGCGGAGAGATGACAGTCTATCGACCATTCAGAGCGTCTTATTTATTTATATTAATTGGTAGACAATATAATATAAATAAATTACTTTTGTTGTTTAAAGCCAATAAATTGTTAATATAAACAAAACCATTGGAGTCGAGATGAATGACCAAAAGTCCAGTAACATCCAATAAATTAACAGATACAGAACTGATTGATTATAAAACAAATAGATACTTCGAATAAGAAATAAAAAACAAATACACTATTTTAAGTTGATGTTTATTTGGTTGTCTAAATTTAAGGTGGTTATCAGCAAATAAAAAAAACGCTCATGTTAATATATGAGATTTTTTTATTTGACAGTTGCACTCTTATCTTCAAATATTTATTTACTACTTGATCATTTATTATCCGGAAGGAAATTAAGATGATATTTTCTAAAAACAAAAAACCCTCTCTCACCTGATCATTTTATTATGGATAATAAAAAAATACAATTTAATTTTAAATAAATTCAGAAAAGCAACTAAATTTAAATAAATTAAGTTTCTAAATTTATTCAACTTAAATATAATAAAAAAAAAAAGTTAATATTTTCTATTCAAATAAAAATATTTGTCAAAATGAATTTTATATGATATACTAACCGGTTTTTAATAATATTTTTACAAGGCATTTCCCTCTGTCATTTGGAATGTATGTAATTACAACGTTACAAGTGAAATAAATTTGCAAGCTATACTTTATATTACTTTATATTAAAGTATTAATGAGAAATAATAAGTAATAAGCAAATAAAATTTAATTGTTATTAAACGCATATGCTAGAGAGGGAGGGAACTATTTCCCCACCCCAAAAATAATCAATTACAAATTTTAAAATATAAGAGTCTATAAATATTTATGTTACGGTTATAGTATTGTTTATATTACAAATACCGTCCTAAGGTCAATAATAGCCAAATAAAGTGATTAATTTATAAGAATTTATCACATAAACCGGTCATTATTAATAATAATTAGCACCTCTCATATGTATTGTAATAAATGTGCTTGCTTATCTATTACTTTGTTCCGAATGAAATTACCATACCAAATAAAGGAACTGCAAACATTTTTTTTTGCTTTTTAACCGAACCGAACCGAATAGAACCGAAGCGAACCGACTGTAACAAACCTAATCAAATCGTCAATATTTATTATAATGTCAAAAAGGCGCTCTGACCAAACTTATGTCTTTTTCGATTCTAGTGGATCACGCATGCGTAGTTACTTCGAAGTTATTTCGAAAACACTATTAGTGTATACACTTTAATTTTTCATTTAATCTATTTTTTTGTCTTAAATCTCTTGAACGCATAGTTTTTGATGAGAAAACATTCTTGTTTTGTTTTGCTCCTGATTTGCCCCCGAATTGATTTTTGTACCAATTCTTATTTGAAATTTTTTTTAATACAGCAGTGTCTTTCCTTAAATAAATCACAGACCTACTAAAAGTCTGGATGTTTAAATGTGTATCTCTTTCAGATCCCTAAATAGCATATGCTTTTGAGAGAAAATCTTAAAGCAATATTTGATTATCTAAAAAAAAAAAAAAAAAAAAAAACTCAAACATCATTAATTGATATTTTTGTTAGAGATTCTTTGATATTTCTTGATTTGTTTTTCATAATGTTTGAATAAACTAACTTCCGACTTCCGGTGTGACAGTGGCTTGTTTGATTAAAAAATAAGGTATATATCTTTCGGGAATTATTTATAAGCATGGAGGAAAAAGAGTTTTGAAGAGCAAGAGAGAAGAGATGCAGCGGCAAATCGAGTAGGAGGAAGAGGAGGGGCATCAGTTTAAGTCCAATCTGTGAAACACTTGTCCAATATGACAAAGAAAGGGAGAAAGATTAAGTTAATAAAAATACTTAAATTAAAACATCTGGTAACTCGGGGAGGGCGGAGATGGAGAGTAAGAGCCAAGAGATTTCTTCCCAAGGTTTTAAACTCGTCATTAAATAACCTAACACATTTATCTGTTTAACTCAGTTAGAATCACTTCCTGGATTCAATCATTCAATTCAAAAACCGACTCAAGTTTTCTATTGGTTTAAAACACGCAGCTAAGAGAGAGACACTCGGAGAAGGATGAAGATGATGATAATGATGATGATGATGATGTGGATGCGTATGCAGACTTGGAGACCCGAAGGAGGGTCATTGGGCCCCGGGCGGGAGAAGATCGAGTTGATTCTTTAATAGGCAAACAGGCCACCAAAAGTAAATATAAGCCCCCCTCAGTAGCAATGACCAGCCTGTAGGGTAAACGAAAAAAAAATGGGTGGTCAATGGCTAGTCCGACTTTGCCTGAAGCTTCAGTTATCTGCGATTTTCAAGATCTATTGTGTAATTATACGATTCGATGACTTCCAAGTGCGACTACCAGAGCCAGCAATAGAGACCAACATTCTTCTCAACGACCCTGGCCAAATAATTTAGTGGCAGTGTTGTATATTTGTTAGACTGAAATGTCACATTTTTAAACCGCCCCTCTTCGGAGTCGCGTATGATTGGTCGAGAAGAATACAGATTTAGATCTCTAGCTTCTTTGAGGTGCCAAATAGTTTTATTTGAAAAATGCCCATTTATTCCAAAACAAAAAAGTATTATTTATATAAAAATAAATAAATAAAACTTGTTCTTAATTCGAAATATGTTTTAAATAGCTTAGATTTAAAATTTAATTAATTTGAAATTTGACAAATTATTATAACTAAATTAATACCATTAAAAGTCAAGTAACATTTAAATAACAGTAGTTTATTTTATATAATTAATATTGAAGTTGAAATCCCTCAACTACAAACTGACTTTATTTGGTTTTATTTTGTTCTATTCTATGTTAGCATTTACACTTTGTCTGTTTGAATGACTTGGCTTTCATTCAAAGGAACTTTGTTATTTTTAAAATAAAGCATTTAAAAATCGAGGACATACAAATATACAGGTGATTAAGCGAGGCATTGTGAATGCGGCGACAGTTTATTAACATCATGGGCCAGAGCTCACTTAAAAACGAAGGATAATTTTCTAATTTATACGAATTTAGTTCTTGACTCGAGAAGCCTATATATATATATATATATATATATATATATTGGGTTAAGTTAAAGCATTAAACAGGGTTCAGAGATTTAAATTAATTGAACGAGGAGGAGATTGAGTGAGTGGGATAGATAGAAAGAAAGGAGAGGGGAAACGTTACAAAACAAGATGAGAGCTTGCAATAACGTGATTCAGGGGTGACAAAGAGAATTGTTAGTTAATTTATAAAACAATTTCTTTAAGTATGTCAATGAATAATTAAGAATTTACAAGAAATCATAGGTACAAATAAGAAGATCAAGCCCTCCTTAATAAATTGTCCATTTTAATGGTTTTCGAATAACGGTAAACTTGTTAATAAAACGATTTCATTTTGGCGACAACGAACCCGTTTGACCGAGTTCTTCTCGGGCGGGTGTACAAACTTCTTGAACCAAACGAGCCGGACACCACCACATTTCAATCAGTGATATGGATAAAGAATATCATTATAGGGAAATATTGTTGGTGATGAAAAAAAAAAAAAAAAAAACTATAAACAAATCAAGCAATTTTTCAAAGCCGCCATGAACCGGTCTTCCTCATTTGTCTCCACGGTCAGCCATTAAAGAATACATGTGACATAAGATTAATCCGGACAAATTAATTAGCTTGCTGATAGCAGGCTTATTCACATGATAAAATTGTAAATTCAATAGCCAATATCAATCAAGAAGAGATGAAATTCGAGGTAGAAAATATTTTGATAATCCCGAACATATTAAGAGAAAAAAATATATATATATATAAAATATTACATATAGAAAAAAGAATAGAAGCAATAAAAATATCAAATAGAAAGGTAAACAGATTTATAATTTGATTTATCGATTATTCAAAATTTAATTAAAAATAACTTTTTTATGGGTTTTTAAATAAATGTGAAGAATAACCGAAGATAAACGATGCGTTGATTAAAGGCAGGGTCACGAGGTCAGAGCTCAGGAACAACTCTCTTAGAATATGTATATCTTAGAGGTGGGTTTAATGATGGAAATGAGAACTTCCATCAATTCAAAAGTATCTTCAGACATTAGGAGGAGAGCAAGGAACCATGAAAGAGAATACAATACCTTCTCATTTCTCGGTCCTTTTTTATTGGGTATCAACATATTGACTATTATAAATATAAATAAAATAAATAGCGTTTAGTGGGAAAATAAAAATTCAATGTTATTTTTATTTATTTTATACGATGGAGTGCATAAATATGTTCATTTTTGCTTGATGAAACACAAATGACCAATTCACTAAGAATTTTTCGATTAAGCTCCTCGGACTGCGCATGAGCAGTTGTTAAATTATCCTAGATTAGCAAAGATTGTTCGGTGTAGAGGTACTCTAGAGCAATTAATCGAAAAATTCATTAGTGAATTGAGTTACCGACCTTACAGCAACCAAACACGAACTCGTGTTTGCAACCGAGGTAACAAAGAATGCAAAAAGCAAAGAAAGTTAAGAAATTTCATTATCTTTCTAAATTTAAAATATTATCAGAGAAAAAATTATTTAGTATTTTTACAATATTTTGTCTCACACTTCAAAAAAAGAGAAAATTAATAAATTCATCAACTAAGTATAAAATATTCCCAGAGGGAGCTCTCCTGTGGATGTCATTCTTTTTTCATTAGGCATTACGACGAGCTGGTCTAATTATTTTTTCGAATCCCGTAATATAGAATTTCAATAAGAATCGTCCTTCGGTAATCAGAAGCTATATATAGGCATTATCGATAAATTAGGGAAGATATCCAAACTTATTTACTTAAATTAATAAATTTTATCGCTCAAGGAGTCAATCATATATGATAGTCTCAGGCATATCTCTACTCCAAGGGACATGGACTTGTTTGTTAAGGTAAAGTAATCCGAGAAGGAAACACCGTTGAGATTTTAAAACGTCATCACATTCACAACCGAAACTCAAGAAGAGTGAAAGCAAATTAATAATCTAAATATAAAAATAAATATTAAAAACAAAAGATAAAAAGAAAATGAGACGGAAATAGTGAGCTGCCAATCATTAAGAAGAGTATTTTTGTAGATGTTGGTGCAAGGCGGCGATTCCATTAGAGAGTGAAAAAATATAAATGTGGCTGTTCACCCAACAACTAGTTTTGGGAGTACGTGCTTTGAAAAAAGAAAAGACGAAAAAAAAAAAACAATATATTCCCGAGACAGGCGATGCGATGGGCGATGATTAGAAATAATTTGTCACTTTTAAGAGTTAGGCTCGTGAACATGTTCTCTCTAATAGACTCGGACTGTTTAGTATTTGTGGACGCATAGTAAAAATCTGTCGAGATGTCATTTATTTGAATTTCTTACATGGAAACGATTCTACATAATAATGTTTGAAAAAAAAAATATGCAAAATGACATATATTAATTAAAAATGGGATTATATGCATACCATTGACCTTAGCTTGTTAGTTTAGTTACTGTTTATTTTTATCATGTAATAAATCAGTTCTATACAAATAATTCATAATTTATTCAAGAACAGGAAAACATGACGAAGAAATTGTTTTAATTCTATGTTGTATTATTAATATTTAATTAATTTTTGTTTAAAATATTAGTGAAAGAACTGGTTATATAAAATTTTCTTCTTTAAAAATCTAAATTTAATTTGTCTTTTAAAATCCAATTAAGATATTTTAATCCTGAAGATAATTGCTATAGCAAATCGAAATTTCGCAATAACATGATACAGCTTTAAGTGTTTCAAACTATCTTTTTCAGATTTAAAAAACATTCAAGCTGCAGGCTATTTTTTTTTTAAATTAATTAATATGAGTTGAATTCTCAAGAGGCTTTCTGAATTTATGAAATACTTAAAGGAAATGACCTAAAATTGTCAAAAACTTTAATTTTTCATTGATTCTAATAAATTTTTAAAAGCTATTACTCTTAAACTCCAATCGCCTTTTCTTGGGAGTTATTTTTAAAAGTAAAATAGTCCAATTGACTTTTTGCCACGGAGCATTGATCACAAACAATAGGGATGCTCTTGGGAGAGGGTCTTGGCTAATGGAGCCACTGGGCGCCTCCTCAATTCGTTCACCTTGCTAACGAATATTTATGAGTTTAGAGAAGAGGGTCACTAAGATGTCTATTCACTAATATTATTGTTATTATAAATACTCTTTATTTCAAAATTTTTTTACATTATCACAAGTTTTTATACGTCTTAAGATATTTATTGAATTAAGAGAAGATGGTATGAATTAAATTTATAAAAAATTAAAAATTATAAGAAAAAAGAGCTGTTCATAGAAAATTGAAATATTTTATTTCAAATTTTTATAAAGATCTAATGCAGAGATTCTTTATTATGTTAAATTAGCGAACCCTTAAATATTCAAAAATATAAAAAATATTCCTTTGGAAACCTTCCGGTTATGAATCAATCATTTAATGTATTTTAAAGAATTTTTATTTTTAGAAATATTTAATAAACGCTTATTTCGATTTCCCTTCAACCCCAAAATAGCAAATACTTAGGGCAATGTTTTCCAAACTCTTTGTGACTGCACCCCCGTTTTCTCTAAAAAAAAAAAATGTTATGCTTCAATAATTTTTAATTTGTTAATTCTGTCCTATTTAAAATTTAATTTCAATAGATTTCAAAATAATACACCCTACTTTGTATAGATTTATGATTGGTTTGTATAAGTTACACCCCTTTATAATAGTCATGAGCCATCCCTAAGGGTGCACTGTTTGGAAACCACTGCTCTATTATGTGAGGGTTTGCAAGTTTGTAGAAAAATAAATCTGATATTTAAAAAAAAAATTTTTTTGTATTTTGGCAAAGAGAGTGAGTCTAAAATTTTTAATCAGATAATTTTGACAACCCTGCTCAATCCGCCAATGATTTTAGAAGATCTAAAATGTTTATGACAGCATTATGATCCGCGTTTGTTTTTATATATCATATTGATGCTGATAAAAAATAAAGTTTGTCCAAATAAAGCTTATAATTTCGAGCAATAACTATTATGCAGTAAAAAATTTAAAAAAATAAGGTACAATTCATTTCTATCCAAAAATAATTATATTCGTGACGAATATATATCGTAACCTTGATCTTTATAATTCTAACATAAGGAATTTGGAGTCCCTTAGTTTGGTGATGTGAGTTAGTGATTGAGAGAAGAGGACAGACAGACACCCTGTACCGGGCTGTGGTTGTGGTCGGGTGACTAAGCGACCAAGTGGTCGTAATTAAGTCATCTTGGACCTAGGCAGCTAGACCTGTCGACTAGCCTTGTCCAGGTTCAGGTAATTGAGTGGCCCCAAGATAGACTTACCGGGAGACGGCGTGGCGTGGTCCCCCGGGCCCCCTGGAGGCCCTTGGGCTCCCCCGGGAGGTTGTTGTTCTTGTAACGCCGCCAGGGTCAAAATTGTCGCCATGTTTTGCGGTAAAATTACCTGTAACATGAGGAAAAAAAACAATTCATTAGTTTTCAAGAAAAACAAGTTTCTTTTTTATTTGTCTGTATTATTATTTTATTTATCAGTAATGGAACAAGTTTTCTATCAATTAATCACGATCTAGAAATTTTAATAAGCTTTAATCCATAAAATGATTGAGATGTAACCAAAAGACCGGCTTTTGCCCCAATTTAAGAAAAAAAATTCCAAATAACAAGATATCTTGCTTGAGAATCTAATATATTTCTGAAAAAAAAAAAAAAAAAATTAAATATATAATATATTATATTCATGTATTTTGAAAATTTGAAAATTCATATATATTAATTATTGAATATAAAAAGTAGGAATTTATTATATAGAAGGCTCAGGTGCTAATTATAAAATATTAGATTTTTTTTAATGATAAATCTATAAATTTATTATTCACTCTCTTTTTGCAAATCCTATAATTTCGGCGGCTTTTATGTTAATGAATAAATGGCATAATTCATTATTCCAAAGATGGTACGAAAAAGTAAACGAATTTAAATGTAACACCATAAAATTTTGAAATAATAATTTTATGATTTTATTTCTTCTTACTAAATTTTATTCATATAATGATGATGATATTGATAGGTTAATATAAAATCCATTTTTTTTAAATTTTATGTCTCTGCTGATCTTGTATAGAAAGCCAAACAGCTTGAAACTAAGGAACTCACGAGAGAAATTTTACATTCTATTTATTGTATTATACGTATATAAAATTTTTTGTTAAATTATTTCAATTTTGGAATTTATCTATAAGAAATTCGATAGCTAGAAGTTACCACCTATTCGAGGTTCAGTGTGGCCTTGTATGGCAACAGCCCTAGAGGTTAGAGGTATTGACATTGACAATAGTAATATCTTTAAAAGCCAAACAATATGGGTTTAATGAAAAATTATTTAAGCTAATTATATAAATATGTCTGGATAATATTGCATTATAAATATAAAAAGTGTTTAAAATCTATTGCCTGTATTCAGAAATATTCTTAAAAAATTTTAAGAGGAATTTTACTATGCTTTTTTCTAATATCAAATTTTTTCTAAAGTGACTCAAAGATCTTAATTTTTACTAAAAAATTCTATATAAAACATTTCTCTTGAATTAAGATTTTTCTTAGGAATGTTTATGAATACAGCTTAAATTATCTTCAATGCATTTGGATCCCATGGAGCCAGATAAACATTTATTAAATTCAATTGGATACCATTTGATGTAAATCAATATACCTGAATAATTGTTTAATAAATAAAAAATATATATCAGCTTAAATTTAAACTTAGGTGGTTTAATAATGATTAATGAATAAATTTTATTGGAAAAGAATTATCCAAATAATCGTTCATCACCTTTTCATCCCCTAATGTCACAATCAAGATTGGCTTGAGCTCCAAATGTAAATTCCTTCAATTCTTCAAATTATTAATTGTATGCAACATTTGGTTTACAATGGGTAATGAAGAAGCGGATTCGAAAAATTTCTTACCAAAAAATTTTTTATTTATCGAATTCTTAGCCTTTTAATTAAACATCACTTAATCGATTCAATTTATGACCATTTTAAAATGGTAAAAAAAATTGTGCCTGAAGTCTAATAAAATGAAATTCTTGAAGTGTTCCCGTTTTGTTTTTGAATTTTTTTTTTTTTAAGAAAACTATTAGTGAAAATAACATTTATTTTATATTTGAATTTTCCTAAAAAGGAAGAAGAATCAGGTATCAATCAAACCAGTCGAAGAAATTTGAAAGGTTGATCATCTTGACTTATTTTTTCTTTTTTTTTTTCTTTATAGGCATATAATTAGTGATATTAAAAAAATGAGAGGATTTCCTTTTTGTAAATATAATTTGATGTTACGATTAAGAAAAAAACTTCATATAATAGTGGAGGAAATTTTTTTTTTTCATTAAAAGAACGTTTTTCTATTGGAATTACTATGGAAATTTCAACCAAAAAAATATTCATTAGGAAAATGAATTGACATTTAATTTCTTTTTTTCTTTTAACAAGAACTAAGATATTTTTTACGTCATTGATTTTTCTGAAATTAATTTATATATAATTAGAATAGGACAAAAATTTCATAAGAAAAAAATATATATAATTATTCTGGTTGCATAAATTTTTCTAAAGTAATTATTTACACCATTGGCTAATAAATACTAATCTAAAAAAGAAAGAGAGGAGGTAAACACTAGCTATGGATTAGAGAATTGAGATCTCTCTTTTGAGGTATTAGAAAAATTTTACATGGGCGGACCACATTAAGATTTTACAAATTTTTCTACAAACTTTCACCTTTTTCTATGAATTTTTTCCTGAGGATTGGAATTTTTTTGCTGTGTCGTAGAATGAAGGAGGACGCGTATGAAGCCAGTTGTTCAAGAAATGTCGACGCGTCCTTCTTCATTCTACAACAGACGAATTAAAAAATTCCCAATTCATAAGCCAATTAATTAAAAAAAAAAGTGGGATGAGACTAACTAGAAATTCTTTTTTGTAAATTAATGCTTAAAATTTGATCCAAGAATCTTTTGATTCATATCTCAATTGCCTTTTTTTTTTCCAAATTCCTCATTAGATATTTATTCCAAAAAATGTTCATTTCAACTCATTGTCCTTCATGATCCTTAGGTACTTGTTTTTTTGTCTCGCATCATTTGGAATTTTAAGTAAATTGTTCATTCCCCGGTGGACTTGGAGAGTCTTGGCGCCGTAATACCTTTAAGTTTTAATCCTCGGATCGCGTGAGGGGCCCAAACATAATTAAGCTTTTTTGTTCATATTAATATGTAATTTTAATTTGAAATCCAAAACGCAACTTTTGGACAGCAAACCAATAAAATTAAGGAAGGGTGTGAGGTCCTCTCTCATTCATCAAATGAAATTTCAAAATAAAAAAATTTTTTCTCACCATTATTAAGTATAAACAAATTTTTTACTTATATAAACAAGTTTTAAATTCATATCTGATTAATTATTTGGTTTCGTGGAAAAAAAAACTTTTCAATATTTTTTTTTTTTTTAGAAAATTTTCAACTGCTAGATCAATTTCTCACTAGAAACATAAATTATTCTTTATAAATAAATTTCAAACTAAATTAAATTTTAACGATGAAAGAGTGTATATTGTTAATTAACAAATGACACGCAATAAAACAAATATGGGAATATTCAAAAAATAGAGGAAATAAATTCTAAACTAAAAAGGGATAAAAATGTTAATAAGTAAAATTCCGTAAAAAGGAACTACCATTCAAAGTTGAATAGAATTGAGTATTTAAATTTTTGCAATTTTTAATATTAAAAAAAATCTTAAAAAAATTTTTATTTATATGTGGAAATTTGTTTGGGCTTCTATGGTTCCAGAACATTTGATATGATAAGGTAATGGCCTGTTCTAGCTCACCCTTAATATTAGTCCAACTTCCTCACCATGGACCAAAGTCGCTATTTTGTAATAGATGATAAAATATTTGTTATATATTTTAATAAATAATAGACATTGGAATAAAAATTTTTTTGTATTTTTTTTGATGAAACTAATGGATCCATTGCGGTCGGCTTTGCCTGCTGCGTTGAAGATTAATTATATTTATGAATACAAAGAGAAGACCTTGAAGGTGTTTTGCTCATTGCCCTCACAACTTTTTCTAAAAATTTTAATTAAAATATTTCAGATCGCGACCTGAAAATGATAATCATTTTTTATTTAATGATAAATAACCTTTTTTTTTATTTCTAATCGAATTTATGATCTTTAAGGTCAAAATAAGTAGGTAAGACTCAATTTTGAATAATTTTACATGTTAACAAGAAACTTATATTATCCCCTATTGAATGTTGAAATATTTCATTGTGTGTAAATCACGGAGAGAATATTGTTCTCTTTTTTATAATAATAAATACTTTACTCTGAGTTTTGCCTAATTGTTTTCAGTCTATATCCTTCTTGATGTCGTCTTAAAAAAACCTAATGACTTTTTCTACTTAAATATTCAGATTTTTTTGTGCATTACTGATGTGCCTCGCCTAGATTACTGATCAATCGAATACTATGTTAGCTTTCGAACTAAGGAGTGGCTTTTTTGTCGAACAAATACTGTTAATCGAAAATGATCAAATGGAAACAATAAATTTTTCATATGACAAGTTCTCAAATTAACTAACAAGATGTAAATATAATTTATAATAAAAGCTGTTATTTTGTAAATGTTTAAATCCGGGATTTGAACCGTTGGAAAGTGTTAAATAAAAAAATAAATGATTAGAAGAGGACAGGAAGCAAAAATTTCTTAATGAGGGCAGCCATCTTGGAAATGATATTTGAATTTATCAGAAACTTTTTTAAAATAATAGAAGTATTTTCGTTTCCTCTATTCATTTAAATAAATTGAATATGTATATGTATAAAATTTTCTAATTAGTCATTGAATTAACATATTAGTTTTTAAGGAAGTACAACCTACGATCTTAAAATCTCAGTGGGGAAGAATACATTTTAAAAAAAATTTTATAAATAAATTAAGTCTATAAATAAATAAATGTCTTTAATAGGCTATCAGATAAAATTTAATTTCACTTAATTACTTTCAGAGAATTTATTGAACCTGGCTGATAAGAAATGTAATAAATTTATTAATTATTTCATACTATCAACACTTGTAGCATGTAAAAACAAGACATGGGCACCGTAGAAACACATTCTGTTGACATAATTTCTAAATTATTCTTTAAAAAGTTGAAATTCTTTTCACAGTACCAAAAAAAGCTTTTTGTGTTTTTATAGCATATCATAAAATTTCTTAATTAATATCAGGTAAAAAAAAAGGAAATTTTGTTTTCCGACATGCTTTTCTTCGAATTTAGGATTTAAAAAAACAACTGGAATAAAAAAGTTATTTAATAAGAAATTTTCTAATTTTTT
>JAAAKE020135703.1:0-13925 GCA_010014785.2 Anisolabis maritima
TTTAGTAATTTATATTTGTTGTTTTTTTTTTTTTTTTTGTCTTTTCGGCTTCTGAGGTCATTTAGATATTAAATGATATATAGTTATATAGCTATATTTGTACGATACTAATTATCCATGCATATTTATTTAAATCAATCAGAGACAAGTATATATATTTTCGAATTTACTTTGTATTCTATAATGTGGTTTTTTTTTTTGGAAAATAAAAAATTATAATAAAATTAGCCAAAATAAATCCCAAAAAATAAAAAATTTATTAGAATTTCTTGTTTTCTAAAAAAAAAAAAAAACACCAGAAGATAAAGTAAAATTTTTCAAAAATATATGTATATTTAAAAAGTAAAAATGGCCTTAGCAGTCAAAAATGATTTAAATTACTTTTCCATATCATTGTTGTGATGTAATATTTATGAGAAGAAAAAAGAAATTTATTCGGAGCCTAAAATAAAACTTTGATAAAAAGCAAAATTGTTCTTCAAAGCCTACACGTGTGGGCCTGACATTGCAGTTTTCACTCTTCTGAGAGAATTCCAATGCATGTAGGCTTCGATGGATATAATAACTTCATAAATGAATAGTAAACACATACTAAAATTGAAATATTTTTTATAAATGTACATTGAAATTGAATATAAATATATGTACTATAATGAGAAATGTATTAGGACTATTAACTTTAGTTAAAACAAAGAAACTAACGAGCAAGCATTTAAAAAGAGAATAGAGTACCATGAGGTCAATTACTAAATTCAATCAAAGCCTTGTTTACTGAAAGTAAAAAAAAAAAAATCGTGAGTTTGTGTAAACGTTGTTAAACTAAGCGAGAAATGATTTTCGATCAATCAGGGGTCAGAAGACGACAAGGCAAATGTTGAACAAATTTGTCAAAGACGTAAAACAATTGAATTTTTAATCATAAAGGCGTTAAAAACAACATCAAAATGACATGAATGAAAGCTTATCCTGACACTTTTATTATTATTATATTTCATGAAATATGTAACTTTTCATTAAATAAGAAAGGGCGTAAAAAAGAACAAGTAATTTATAAAAGAGGGGTGCAAAAGCCTCTCAGATAAAAGAGATTAAAAGGATGTTTTTTTTTTTTTGTTGATAAATTAATAACAATGTAAACAGAAGGTCGGTCATTGGTGTCGAATTTTCCAGAAAGATAAATGATTCAAACGATAAGAGTGAAGAAATATAGGCGTATTCTATTGCCTGAGGGGTTAATTCGGGGGGACTTCGGAAAGGGTGGCGGTATGTTACACAGATGTGAGTCTGGTGGGTATAACGTTAATGTTAACGTTGAGGAGAGAGAGAGAGAGGGAGTGCCGGGCGCTCATTAACTAATTGCGCCCCAAGTCACCCCCTGGGGTTAATTCGGTTCGACCCGAGCACACATACACTAACACACATTCTCCATGGATGAGATAAACCAGAGGACGAAAATATATTTGTTAGTCATAAAATTAGAAATTGGTTTTGCAAAGGGTTTCTCTCTTCCCTCTCTCTCTCTCTCTCTCTTCTCTTTAAAGGACTCTGGTAAACTCTGGCCATTTGCAAAATAAAATTATATAAATATTTGATTAAATCTTTGGAAATTTCTAACAGCTCTCTAATTTGTAAAAGTTATGAATGCATTGATGTGTGTTTATAAATTCCTTAAAATAATTCTAATGAATTAATAAAATCATAACATAAGCAAAGATACTTAAAAAGAAATAAAAAATTTTTAACTAAATCCTTATCAAAATATCTCACTTTTATCATCTTGAAAATAATGATATTGAAACTTCATTCAAAGGTGTAGCGAGGGGTGGGAAGGGAGTAGTGTCTCTAAAAATTTTTCTTTGAAATTTTGAATTTTTTTGCAATTTTCTTTGTTCTAAACTTTATTTTAACTTTTTAATGAAAATTTTTTGTTATTTTTTCTTTTTTCTTTAATTTTTAGGATTGCCTAATGGTCCGAAATTGAGAAAAACCAGAAAAAATTATTTTAATAAATCTAGATTGATATAAAAAAGTTGAGAAATGTAGTTAAAAAATTGGTTCTTTTGAAGTCTTGTCAATAATCTTGTAAATATGGTTTCCAAAACAGCCCAAAATTTTCCAAGTCCTCACAACAAATAAATTTTTTGTTTCTCTTTAGAGTCAGCAACGTCTTGTGTAACTTGGGGGATTCCCTCCCAGCTTGACTTGAAATGACAAAATTTCGTTGTAGTATAACAAAAATAAATTCATTTGATATATTCGAAAAGTTAATAATAACTCTGTACCACCTCTTTATAGGGACCGAATTAGATTCACATCTATAAGTATTAATTTGTTCATTTCAAGGGGGGTTCCATGAACTACCCCTGGATACGTCCCTGATTATATGTATATATATTTTCTCATATTTTGATCTTCTTGAAATAGAATTCAAGGTATAAGAGGTATTATTTTGTGTGATGTGCATTTTTCAGTCACCAAAGTGACTTGGAAAGTCGTTCCGCTATTCTCTTCCTTATTTTAAGCTATTAAATATTTTTTAATAATATTAAATAATTTTACGAATATACATTAATAATATTCATATTATTCATATTAGAAAAATTGAATGAAAGTAAAAATTAAGTGAGAAGATTTATCAAAAATTATGAAATTCCCCCCTTCTCTTTTTATCACAAGAATGCACCAGGGACTGGGTTTAAAAATCTTTATCTTTTGATAACATTATGTATACGTAAAAAAAAATCATTTCTTTTATCACTTTTGGAATATGGAATTTTATAATATAATAATTAGGAAATTTCATTATAATAACTTAATAACTCGTTTTAAATCATTCAAAATAGAAAAATTATAATCAAATCAAAAGCTTTTAAATTTAAGACCTCAATAAGTCTTTTTACAACAAAAGCGAGATGTCAATTTTGTGCCTGAAATAAAATTTGATATTGTCCTATATACCAATCTTTATAATTCAATTCTTTAAAGAATAGCAAAATATTTAGGGTGCTGTCAACAGGTCAAATTTCTAATTTTTTGTTCTCTAAAAATGAGTAACTCGATTCCTTCTCAACCACAAACTTACGGCTAAATATTTTTTTAAACCCAAAAAAAATTTAAACAACCTTTATGTCAAGAAAATATCAAGCAAAATTATTGTTAAATTTTTTATTTTATATGACTTGGGGCACTAAAAGCATCGAAAAAGACGCGAACAAGTGATGAAAACACCTATAATATTGGTTCCTTAGGAGTAGTGCGGTGACAGGCTAGAGAGCCAAAAAGTTGCTGGTATGTATTGGTACATTGAGTGGGATATCAGGGCTCGCATCTTGGACGAGGCCATGTTTTAAAGAATACCGGGCTTAAAAGGGAAAATTATAAGATAGCTACGGCGAGAGGTCGGATGATTTTGTAGTTTATTACTACTAAAGAAGGGCCAAGGAGGGTCCAAATTATTTTTCCTATAATCAAATAATAAAAAATAGAAATTTTTTAAATATTTTATTATTTTATGACGATAAGATAAATAGAGAAGAAATTTGAATAAAAAAAAATTATTTGAAAAATGTCCATTTTTAGATTGATTGAATGATCTTGACCTTGTAATTTCGAAAGAGACGACATTCTAGGTTACCAATTTGGTGATAAGAAGTGTAAACAAAATTCATTGAAGGAAGAAACAGAGGAGATAGAGAGAGAGAGAAAGAGTTGATTAAGAAAATCTCATCAGAGGCAACTCGCGAGAAAAACTACTTGTTGGAACGCCACCAAATATTGGTTGACCTCCATCTGATAAAAGAGGGGGGAAGTCGAGGCTGGGGTTAAAGTTCGGGTCAATATTGGGGTCGGGGTTCGCCTTCTCCTTCTCTCTCAACAAATAGACTCAAATTTTAGTTGGTTAAACATTTAACCCAACCAAGCAAGAGCTTTATAAAACGATAGTGTGTGAATTGACTCAATAAATTTACACCTTATCTTAATCGAAAAGTCTTCCAATTTAAAGTTTCATAATTTGAAACATGAAATTTTATAAATAGTAGTCTATAATTGTGTCGTATCAATTATGTCTTTATATAATTTGATACTTGACCTATTAAAGCAGAGTTTTACACTTACAGGATATTTTTTTTACTCAAAATATAATTCTAAAAGAAAGGATATTCTCACAAGTTAATAAAAAAAGATACAGGGGCTAGCTTTAAGAACAAATTTTATTGTTTTCCAAAGCGGGAAAATAATTATCCTCGTGGAAATCTACGAAGATTATGCCCATTCCATAAAATAACATTTTTTAGATTATCGCAACCCTTTAACCAATCACTCGTTTCTGCTTCATTTAAAACGACCGCTAAAGTCTGACCTTAGAGAAGAAACCTCTGACGAAGGCTCCTTCCTCTCTATATTTCTTTTATCTTTGTAAATTGGCCAATATAATAATTATGCTTCCTCAAAATTTGAGAGAATGATAAAATTAATTGTATTCTGGAACTTATAATTTTTTTCAATTTAACATTTCAGAAACATCTAAATTAAAGAGAGAGTAAAAAAAAACGGATCATTTCGTGTTCGGAAACATTTAATAATTTCATAAAATAGATTTAGAAGAAAAAGTAATTTTATTTATAATTAATGAAATAATAGCAAATAAAAAATAATTCCGTTTATCTCGATCTTTTAAAAGCAATTTTTTTTCTCCACTCGTCAAAATATCGAATTTCCAATTTGTTCGCTTGCATCATGAAAAAAAAAATGGCCACGTGATCGTATTCAACGATGGATAAGAAGCGAGTTTTTCATTCTATGATCTTTCTTTCTTCTTGAAAAACCGTTTGCAGTTAATTTTTCAAGACACGCAAGTTGAGACACACATACAGACAAAAAACAAGATAAAAATCATATCAATAGACGTCTGTCTTGAGGTAACCTCGGGGGCGAAAAAAAGGGCATCAGAGGGTCCCTTGGGGGAATCACAAGAAAAAGAAGAAGAAAAAGAAGAAGAGGACGAAGAATGGGGGAATAAGAGAGTCGCTTTTGAAATTTCGTATTTTCAGGCCCCCTTTTGTGGGTTTACACGTAGGCGACAAGCTCTATTCATTGGTTACAAAATGAACATCGAACAACATAATTATTGTATTATCAAACGACCACCTTGCCTTGCCGCCCCATTCAGGATTTCAATTATAAATTATAGTTTATCTTTAGGAAAAAAAAAAACGGAACAAACTCTTGAAGGAGAAAGAAAAGTAAACCTCATAAATAAACAGTTGAGTGAGTGGCATTACGGAAATAAACTACTCGATTCTAAAATGCATTTCCTTTGAAATGGGATTTTTCTTCTCTATTTTATTCATTCATAAAAAAAAAAAAAGGTAATTAAAATGTCTTACAATAAAAACACTTTTAAAAGAAATTTTCACTTAATGAAAATAATAATAAAAAAAAAAAGGTAAAAAACAAATCTTGTTAAATTTACAATGCATATTAGGAATTTTTTAGAATTTAGACATTTAGAAAAAAAAAAACTAAATTTAGAAAAAATAAAAAGAAACAAAAGTAAAAGTCGGTGAGAGGAGGCCACGAATGCAAAGAGAAATAATGCCTTATTCTTCTGTGGAAAGTACATTGAAAAAGATCTTCAAGAAGAATTTTGATTCAATCATTAGCGTAAAAGAGGTCTAAAAGTAAATTTGTTGTCTAATATTTTTAGTGTATATTCTCAATAATTAGTTGATGATTAATAATATGGAAAGTCTCGTGACATTCTCCGAACGTTTTTGACTTTCTCTTAGCTATATGTAATATGTAGTATTGTGACAGCAAAAAATTAAATGATTTTGTAATGGTCAGCTCATTGTTTTCATAAACGATGTACGATATCGCTTTTTTTATATTTTGTTATTTATAAAAAGTTAATAAAAATATTTTACTTCCCTGTAAAAAAAGTAAATAATTTGTTTGACGATATATTTAAATATTCGAACAGTTACAATTGCAATAGAAATACATGTTATGAGGTCTCCTGAGTCTAAAAAAATGATCTATCTATCTGTCAATGTGTATCTGTGGGTGTGTGTGGGAATAAAATATCTCAAAGGTGAAAAAACGTTCGAAATTTAATATTTAAATTAGATGCCAAAGTTGGAGGCTTTTGAAGAATTTCAATAAAATTGGCCAAAGAATACTTCTACTTTACTGATATACTTTTTTAATTTTTTTTAAAAATTTTTTCCAAATTTACTCTAACGATTTTATTGTTTTTATTTAGATGATCTTCGATATGTACTAATCGTTACTCCCAAATTTTTTGGAGCCCCCTTTACTCCTGTACAACCGTTTTTAGGTTTTTTGTCATTCTTTCTTAAACCACTCTAACGATTTTGATTAATAATTTTTTTGGCCTCAGAGGTCATTAGAATTTCAAGATTATTGTTAAATAATATGTTTTATAATAAACAAGGTGCCAATTGAATTTTTTTTATATTTACTTTATATTATTTCATTTATCGAGCGAGCTAAATTTGGATGGAAAAATTGGTTGTACCAGTGAGTGTTGATATACTATCATAAAGAAAAATATGTCAGCAAGCGAGTCAGCAAGTGTCTCATATGATAGAAAGCTATGTGATGTGTTCTTAGTCACATCCGATTTTTTATTTTTCTCTTTTCCCTAGCTCTAATTATTTAATATTAATTAATTAAACTATTAATTAATTTTATTAATATTTAAAGCTTTAATATTAAAATGTATTCAGAGTTAACATTGATAATATACAGAACTAACAATTTATATGACAACAAATTATAAATTAATTTAAAAGAATTATTATTATACGCAATTATAAATAGTAAATAGAGAAGAGAGTGAGATAATTATTCTTTATATTTAATCTAAAATGATATCATTTTTTATATAAATAATCAATTATAGGGACACTAAATTTCAAAAAAAAAGTCCACCCATTTGTTTTCTATATCTGATTTATCATTTTTAAAAAAGAATGTGGAAATTTTTCCAGAAAATATTCTAACCTCAAAATACAAAAATTTCCACTAAAATGTTTCAATTTTTTTTTAAACAGTAAAGTAAAAGGAGGAAAGAAAAGAAATGGTTGGGTTTTTTTTTTTTTTTTGAAATTACTCTAACCAATATATGTCTTAGAAATATGATATATTTTCTGTCAGAGTATAAATGAAATTTTCAAAAAAAAAAAATAATTCACCCACTACACCCCTCCCCTTCAAAAAAATATTTAATAAATTAAAGTTCATATTCAACTCTATTATATTCTTTGTATTTACATAAACACTATATCTGTTATGCGAACTAAACACAATGGCTTTGGCTAATGGGTATAATAAATTAAAAAAGAAAATTATTTTCCTAATTATAAATTGGATTTTAAAATTTAATTTTTTTTAAGTGAGAGAGACTGACAGAATCAATATTATTTAAATATTTAAAAAAAATCAAAAATATGTATCTTTTTTAAAAGCAATTCATATTCATTCATCAAATGACTAAACATATGTAAAAAAGAATGCTAATATTTTTTGGACGAGTCTTTGATTGAATGCCTTCTTCTTCCCTTGACGAAAAATAGGATTGTTAATATCTGCTCCTTTGCATAGATTTATTATTATTATTATTATTATTTAGAAAAAATTTCTCATTCCCGATCTTTTAGCCATTTCGCCCACCCTCTGCCCCACCTCTAAATGTGGGGTTTGTCATGACAAGCTTTGATTAATACGCGGCATGAGCGGGGGCCGGATAAAAAGAGGCGATTTTTCAAAACAATGCTCTTTGCGCAGGGCGAATTATTAATCGTCTGGTAATGACAAACTTTTTTACAGCCATCGGCAGTCAAAACCTATCCTCATCTCTTCTCCCCCTATATAAAGCTTGGGGGGTCCCATTTGGTGGGCTCAAAGCCAAATGAAGAGAAAATGATAAGGAGGTGGAGGCAGATTGGACTTAACTCTCTTTGATTTCACTTTGGTTTCTTTTGATAAATATGTTTTTTTGCATTATACAATTTTTTTTTTAAGATTAGATTTATTATTCTATTTTAAACTTCAAAATATTTTTTTTATTACTCTAACAGATTACCATTTGGAAAAAAAGAATGAGAAATAAAAGATGGACTTAATATTTTTTATTTTAAAAAAAGTTTGGTATACCCTGAAATTGTCACAGCCGTCGAGGGCTTAAGCAAACTCCGGGAATAAATCATATATATTTTATTTAATCTTCAGATAATACGAGCACTCAGCCTTATTTCAAAGGTCGGACCTCGAGAAGTCTGCAGAATGGCCGCGCCTCAACCTCCCCACCCCTCAATCAACGACTAATGTATGTTGATTTAATTCATAATTTTTCAAAAAAATAAATATAAAATGACTGTTTTTTAATTAGTTCGAAAAATTCATATGAATAATATTAGAAATGTATATAAATTTATCGAAAAAATTGACTACTCACTAGCACTATTATAAATAAAAATAATTTAACCAAAAAATTATTTTTTAAATAATAGACCCAGAAAATGGTCTTTTCAGCTAAATATTTTATTTTCAAATGGGAAGGAAAATAAACAATTTTTAATTTGACCTATCCCATTTATCAAATGTTATCAAATTTAAATATTTTTTTCAGTTTAACTATGTTGATATGTCAAAAATAGAATGTTTTGGACTGAAGCTTTCAGCTATTTTTAACACTGACAAAGAATAAATAATTAAATTGTTTGAAAAGGGGTAAGATTTAAGGTTTAAATGAATTTTTTCATTACAAAAGGATCAAAAAATTAATTTTTAAAAAAATTTAATTTTAATTTTCAAAGGAGTGAAGAATTTAAGGATATTTTATAAAGATTTCATATTTTAACTGAAAAAAAGAGTTTATTTAATAAATAATGAATTTGCTTATTACTCACATTTTGAAGCTCGCAGATCCACAACCGGAATGCAGGCCACTTGAATGGTGTATGCTGTGTCAAAGGTCTGAAAAGAAAGAAGATGATTTAATCATATTGAACCCGATCCTAATAAATGCAGCATGAGCAGAATAGGTACTCTCTAACAAAATTTTTTAGGATTACTTTAAAAAAATAATTATAAAAATTAATTTTTTTCTAATCTTAAGACTAAAATTTAACGTAATTTTGAGAGACAGTCCTTAAAAAAATAAATATTAAATCAAGCAGTACTTAATCTACCTAAAGTTGAGTAAAATATGAATGCTGAATTTCGTATAACTTCAAAAAAAAAAGTTCAATTTACATAAATAAAAATTCATAACCATAAAAAAAATAAGTTGCCATATATAAATGTTTTTTTTTTCATTTAATTATTGAAAATGATATTAAAAAGTTTCAGGTTTTTTACGATGCCATTTGTTAGTTTAATTATTCTTCTTGTGGCTTAGTATTGCTAAATAAATAATAGCAAGACGATGATGATGATTCTCCCTCACTTTCATAAGATATTAAATTATTAAATGTTTGCCGGTACTCGGGTGGTGTGTTTGCGACATGTCATAGCCCAAGCAAGAGAAAGAGGAGTGGGGGTAGAGGACTAATTAAAACCAAGTCTTGTGTGCTTCAGACATAAAGCTCATCTCCCGTCTTGGTAAGCTAACTCACACACATGGTAGTGGTGGTGGTTATTCATGAATCCTGAAAAGCGTCGACCCGTCTCTTGTTTTAAAAAAAATTCATTTTTTTTATTAAAATTATGTTTATTAATATGATGGAGATTAATGAATCATCTAACAAGAAAAAGAAAAATGGAAAATTAACTTTTTTTTATGCTTGAGGAAATAAAATTTTTGTTTATTTTATTCTTATCTTTAAGAAAAGAATTATTTCTTTTTTTTTGTTTTGAAAACTAAATTAATGTTCAATTTCAGAGCAGAATCGCAATTTTCTTTAATGGAAATTTACCATGAAAGTCAAAATTAGAATATTTTTATTAAATTTGTAATTTCGAAAATAAATTCCAATTTAATATTTAATTGTAACTCAATATAGGGGCGCAAGACCAAGATGCATTCCCACAAAATTTGACACTTTTTACCTTCGAAATGAGAACTTTGAGAAAAAAAATTTTTTGGGCTTGAGGCCTGTTTGGGGATCATGAGTTAGTTTTTTAAATAAAATGGGACTATAATTTTAAAAGAACGCCCCACCCATGCGTTTTCTAAGTGTAATTGCTTTATTATTTTTAAAAAAAGAATTTTGAAATTTTTGTTTTTTGTATTCAATTTTTTTTTTTTAATAATAAAACAATAATAGATAATACATAATTGAAGTTTTCTTTTGAAACTCACTATATCAATACTTTCAATTGTACTTCTGAATTTTATTGAAAACTAAATCCTCAAACACGGTTCAAACTTATATTATAATAAAAGAAATTTTTTCATAGACATCAAATTACTTCAGAAACAAGAAGTTTACTCCTCCCTCTCCCCTAAATCAGGTCATTTCTTAGATGATGTAGGTATACTTCCTCATCCAAAAAAAGCTTCATTTGGAAATGCATTAACATGATCACTATCAAGTATTCCTTATCCTAAATTTAAATAACCTCTTGTAAAGAACTTGAATTGGAACTACATTGGAAATTTTAATTAGTTAAAACAAATAGAAACAAATATTAAAGGAGGCTCGTTTAGTTTCCAGAAGCTGGAGGTATTTCACCCACCTGATTCTCCCCTCTCACCCCCTTCCCAAATGGTTAAATTCGCCTTCCAAGTCTCAACTTTACCGCTTTACCGGACATAAATTGACCGGCAAAGTTTCTCCGATCGTTGCTCACCCTCTTAACGCCCCAATCGCGTTGCTCGTCGAAGATTGCCCGGGCATTACGCCAAACTCACACCCATGAGTCTGAGTGTGTCTGTGTGTGACGTCATTTTAATTACAGCCCTTTTCGTGGCCCTCATTTTCGGCATCTCTTGGCTACCACGTTAATTGGACCGGCAAGCGTCACGTGATTAATTATTTCATGTCATCGTCATCGTGTTCAAGAAGCCTCTGGTCTTTAGAAAGAAAAATATCCATTGAACAGATGAACGACGAGATGACGAACATTTCCATATTGATAGAGTTAATTACTCTAAATTATTCACTCTTTCAAAAATATTGATTGAATATTGAATAGCTATCAAACACGATTTGTAATTACGTTATAGAAGGATAATAATTTTATTTGAAACCCCCTCCCCTTAAATATAAAATTCTATGCTATAGTAAGTTTGTTAACTTAAAGATAAATTGATGAGAAATCCGCCTTCGGACGGACTGGCATTAGAGGAAAAGAAAAACCAGTCTTATTTCGTGTACGCCATTCAAATGCATGTTAGCTAAATGTCTCTGAGTGATTTGGATATAAAATGATTTGAATAAATTTGGGTGGATAACAATTATCATCTGTAATAGAGGTTCCCATTCAAAGAGCATCATTATTAAAAGATGTCAAAACAAACATAATTATCTACTTCTCTATTTTTAATTCGTAGCCAATTTATTTTTACTTAAAGTCTCTTCTTGATGTCATAATAGAACAAATAGGCAAATATTTTTTTTAACAATTATTATCGAAAATAATAGATCCTTTCATTTTTTCTCGAGAAGAATGAAATGAAATTTTTTTATTGACTTAAAGAACAAGAAATAACCGAGAAAAATCTTATGTGACCAACGCAGAATTAACTGAGCCGCGGGCCCAGGTGGAGAAATCTACTAAAACTATTTCAAGTTCTATTAAGATGTTTTGTTTTATTTTAATCAACTTTCTTAACATTTCGATTTTCTAAATAGAAAATTATTTTTCTAATTAATTATCTATTAATAGCTATCTATTGTTTGTACGAAATAATTTATAATTTCCAAATAAAAGTAGTTAGACATAGAAGGCCCCGAAGCAAAACATAAATTACTAAATGCACATCACACAATTTTCTCTCAACTAAGGAAAGCTAAGAAATGTGCTGTTACACCAGAATTTTGTGTCTGTAGCCTTTATCTAATTCATCTCTTAAAATAACAATAATCAGCCGATTTAATCAATATCGTTAGAGTAGTTTAGAAGAAAATAAAAAAAAAATACTAGAAACGTACAAGAGTAAAGTGGTGGTGAGATATGAGTTAATAGATTTGAATCATCATCTAATAAATAATTGTTTTATGAATTTTAATCAAAATTGTTAGGAGGGATTTTGAGAAAATTGTAAAAAAAATACATCAGTAAAATAGCAACTGTTGGCCGATAAAGCAAGCGACTAGCTTAAATATAGTTTCAGAGTTTTTTCATTTTTGGTAAATCTTGTTTACCACACACATGCATATAGACAGATAGATCATTTTGAGAGCCCTCAGGGAACCTTGAAACCTTTTCCGATGTATATCAAATTTTTTTGCGATCGCAATATTTTTTCTCAACTATCTATGTAATATATAGAATAAAAAAGAATGGGTAATATAGAAATTAGAATGCTATTCTATTTATGACTTCATCATTTAAATGATTTTTTCAAATATCTTTATATTAGAACATTTATAATAGGAACTGTATTTTAAATTAAAGATTTACTTACAAAAGCAGCCAGATTTTGGAGGGAAATCCCGGAGAGCAGCAGCGCGGAAACGATGTAGTTAGGAGGCGTCTCAAGGCTCACTGAAGACAAGGAAGCCTCGAGGATTTGGTCTGAGTTGGTCTCCAGGCAGGTTCCAGCTTGTCGATTAGCCGCCTGAATCTGGAATAAGAGAATAAAGAATGTGAAGAAAAATGAATTTTTATTAAAATAAACACTATTGCATAATTATATAATATGTGAAAAAAAGAAATGAAAATTTTTGTTGTTGAAAGAAATTCCCTGCTGTTGTTATTGGAGATAGAGGAGGAGAGACCTTTTATTTTAACCTACATTATTATTTATATAAATAATTTTTTCTCTCTCTTACTATTAATATAGGCCATAGAGTAAAAAATTTCAATATTAAGATTTTAAAGGAAATAGACGTTTTGAGGTTGTCAGAGTCTAAAAGAATGGTATTTATGTCTGACTGCCTGTATGTATATATGCTATAAAAATAAGTCAGAAATCAAATTTTGTTTTAATAATAAATAATAATTAAAAATTATTAGTTCTTTTTTTGGTTTTTTTTTTTTTTGGCTTGAAACGATACACAATATATTTATTAAGATACTTGTAATCCAATCATATTTAAAATTATTAGTTGAATTGAAAGATTGTTTCAATTTTTCACAAGACGGATAAAATGAATTTTTATTTACTAAAACGAATACGAAAATAAATTCAATATGCCCAAGGTAGATTTACATGCCCGAGAGCCAATCTGGAGAAATCTATTAAAATCATTTCAAATTGCAATATTCTTACAAGAAATGTGTTTTGTTTTTAGTTTAATAAATTTTCTAGTCATTTTGATTTTTCAAAATGACTGGAAAATATATTGGTCTAATTAAAAAAAATATTTTAATTGATTGTGACTTTTTCTTTTTTTTTTTGAAAATCCTTTGAACTTTTATAATTGTTTTTTTACTTCTTTTATTCGATACTCTTTCATTTATTCCAATCATTCTTTGTTAATGAATATCGGTAGCTATATTGAAAAAAATAAAAGATCCGAAATTATTTTATTTTTGCTCTAGTAATATCTTCTTTAAAAAATGGAAAAATATTATATGTATATTATCTTTCTTAAACTCTGAAAATGATCCTTATTGAGACCGAAATGTCACGTAAGAGAGTAAATAATAAAAGAAAAAAGAACTGCCTCATCGAAAAAAAACTAAATATCTTATATATTTTCTAAAATTTACGGAAAATTGAAAATCATTTTGGCGGATAGCCTTTAAATACTAAATGATTGGCAAAGTGGAGATTTAGAGGTGAA
>JAAAKE020135714.1:0-13924 GCA_010014785.2 Anisolabis maritima
GGTAATTGGTGGTCTCCATTCACCTGAGTGAATCCCTTATAATTATAAACCATATTATATGGGGGGTTTACTCCTAAAGTCATTTCTAACTGTTGGAAACAATCAGACCATGCCTATGCGTAGATGTTTTATTATTAATTAGTGATTTCCAAATAAATCCTTATATGTTAGCCACAGATAATGAAATCGCATATTTCAATCTTGATATATTCCTAAATTTTCCCTTCTCAAAATACAGACACTCTACATAAGTTGTTTATTTATTTTTCCCCTTGGTTTAAATATTAAATATTTCTTTACAGATACAAACGTTATCATATTCTTGATCCGCTTGGTGCTGTTTCAAAAGTTAGACAAACTCGAGAAGATGAGAATAATGAAACCTTAGAGGCTGCTCCTATTTCTATTACGCAAAGAGATAATCATTTGAGGGGGATTAGAGAGAATTATTTTTATACTCCAGGAATGGGAGAAGTTCCTCAAATTGATGTTCCATTGGACCTTCCGGACTTGCCCGGTAACTAAATATATCTATTTATTTCAACATCTTGGGAAAATCTAGTAGTCATATTTGTTTCGAATTCGAGATTTCAAAGGGTTTTCATGAATTGTTGTTCCCTGAGACCAAAAAAGTGGTTTAGACAATCTCGTCTGGGTATGTACATGTATATATATGATAGTCTGTAGAGTCTGCTTCCGAACTAGGGCTGGGTCGGATAACCAGTTAAATTTTAGTGTGATTAAAAAGTTTTAGCCGGTTAAAAATTCTTAACCGATTAAAAAGTTTTGATCGGTTAAAATATTTTCCAACAAATTTAGTTGATCGATTATATCTATTTTCAACTAACAATTTAGTTGATCAAATAGAATTTTTTTTTATTAATTAGGGCCAAGGTGTATTATAATTAATAAAGATAAAAAAATTTTTAGTTTTTAATATTCAAACCCTACATCCCTTGCAGCATTTTTAATAATAAGGTATAAAATAAAAAATAGCAATCCTTCATAACAAAATATTTGCAAATATTATTTTAAGCAACTTGGAGGGTCAATTTGATTATGAAAAATATTTTAAAAAAATGTGTTTTCAAATTTCAATCATTAAATTGGTTTCCTTACTAATAAAATATTAAAATTGCTTTTCTTAAAAAATTTTAATGTCTGGTGTTACAATGAATTTTAAAAAATTAAAAAAATGCACTGTTGTGTTCTAAAGAATTATTTTATTTCAAACTTTATTACACATTTGATTCATATCTCAAAAAAATCTCATCTAAAAACTATAAGTATTAATTTAAAAAAATTCTATTTGGTCAACTTTTTTTGTTTGGATATAATTTTATCTGATTAACTAAATTTTTAGCTGAAAATAGATTTAATTGATCAACTAAATTGGTTGGAAAACATTTTAACCGGTAAAACTTTTTAATCGGCTCAGAATCTTGAACTTAAAATTTTTAAATGGTTAACCGACTAATTTTTTTTCTCCTAACCGATTAAGAAATTTTCCAAAATTCCCAACCCTATTCCGAACCGATTAATAAATTGAAACAAAATTCCATATATAAGTTTTTAATAAATACTAAAGGCAACATCAAGTTTTGCCAACAATCGATCCAGCTGAATTGGTACTTCAATTGAAGTTAATTCAGGAAAAATAAAAATATCTCTTAGACTATTAACTTTAGCGAAATAATACCCATATATAAAAATGTTTCAATAGAATTGTGAACAAAAGTATTGAGTGGATATCAAAGCTGGGTTGCCTTCTTTTTTAACTGTTATAGACCTACATTTTTTTTCTTTTGTGTTTCTTTCATATTTAATATCCAGAAAAATAAAATAGATGCATTTTAAACAGATGGTCTGGATAATGCAAACCTTAGCTAGTAGACTGCATGCAGTTTGAAGCAGTTGAAGAAAAAGATCCAAAAAACCTATCTGGGTAAAAACCTAACAAAATCAAATATATAAAAAGGATCGGATCGGATTAATTCGTCCATCAAAAGAATGATATTGCCCATATCTAGTAATAAGTAGATATATAATTTTTAATTTGTTCTATTAAATAGAATTTGTTAATTTCAGGCGTTGCTGGCGATTTGCGATACAGCATGGACTATGATCCGGCCATCGCTCCATCAGTTTCCACAACTCCAGCCATTCCGGAACTTCCAAATCTAGTCCCTGAAAGTCCTGCAAATTCATCCAAAGAATTTGATGACTCTTCAACATCATTACCAATTATAAGTCAAGACACGGAAAATTCTCCTCAACTGACTACATCTCAGCATCCCTCTGGAGCACCGCCCCCACCCCCACCACCACCCCCTCCTCCTCCACCTCCACCTCCGCCCCCTCCACCTCCACCCCCAGCAGAAACAAGCAGTCCTATCCAGAGTGTAACTCAAGAAAGTTCTTCATATGATGAAATAACTAAAATAAAAGTAAATTTCATTAATATACTATGTTTATTACGTGCCCCAACTCAGTCATTCTAGAAAAAAGTACTCTCCACTAAAATAGCTTGGTTATTCTTTGGTCAATGTCACACAATTGGTCCTGTCAATCTTTTAACTAATCGCAAAGAAAGTAGATTTTAAAGAGGAGGAGGATTGGCAGAGAAACCTTTTTTCTCTCTCAGTTCATCAACCAGTAACTCTAGTATAGTAGCATTCCAAAAGTCGTTAAATAATATCATTAAAATTTCTTTACAATGAAAAATTGGTTAAAAAATTCAAAAGGTTCAATTAAAAAATAAAAACTTTTTTATTTAAAATACAATAAAAAAGGGAAAATCAAGTTTATAAATAATTTTTATTAAAGATAACAAACAATTATTAAGAAAATCCATTCGGGTGTTATAGGAAAGTAAAAAGTGAAAATATTTCTTTTTAAAGATATTCCCTGCAAATGACGCCAGAGCTACTCTAATGGAGGAGATTAGGAAAGCTGGTGGCTCTGAAAAAGCAAAACTTCGTTCTGCAAAAGATTTAAAATTCGAAGCCAAACTGAAGAAAAAGGTACTACGAATAATAATAATATTCTTGATAACATATTTCATATTGTTTTTCTTTTGAAATTATTTTTTATTTTTAGGAAGAAAAAGCTGTTGGGGGATCCGGAGGAGGCAACGATTTAATGGCTGATCTGCATGCAAAACTTTCATTAAGGAGAAAAGTATGACACACATAGTTATTCATATAATCCTGGTCTGATGCTGACTAATGGGAGTTTATTTGAAATAAATATTTGTTTTCAACATATATAGAATATCAATATATCGTTTAAGATAACAATGATTGTGTTGATTGGCCATAATTAGCGACCCCTGGGCAGTGGCATGCAGAAGGGAAGGGCCGAAGGGGCGGTGGCCCCCCCACATCCAATCAGAAAGGGAACTTCAAAACTGATATTAATAAAAACATATCTGAGGTCTTCAATGGAATGACTCACCAACCTGGTTTTACTAAGCAGTGAAAAAGAATTTCTCATAGCTGATGTAAAAAGTGAAGTAATTCGTTTTTTGACAGGAGGTATCATTTGGGGAAATTAACGTAATAAATCTGGTTGATTTATATTTAAATCGAATAAAGGTTTATTTCATGTTTCAACTGTGTTTACATATTCAAAATATCTCCCTTTCTCATATTTCTCAGTACTAGGACTTATACTTGAGTCTTTGGGGCATACAATTAAGGAGTTGGCCTTGGGCATCACCAGACCTCATCACGCCACTACCCTTAGGTTTGAATAAGGATTTTCCGCTTTAGTGGCGGACATATGCTAACTTTATTCTAAGACGCACGGAATGTTTTTTCTATAAGATTCTCTTTTGGAAGCTGGGATTTATTTTTTATAGAGTGAATTATTAATAATATATTTATATAATAATAATATATACATTTTTCTAATATACATCTTTTATTTATTATTAGAGAAACTATTAGATATTTTGGTGGTTGGAACTCAAGATGTTTTAAATAAAAATTATCCACAATTAAGACGAAGAGGTTTATATATTTATTTATTTATTTATTTTTTTTTCAGGGTATTTCTGGTTTAAACAAAAATGATAAACCGGAAGGAGTCGGTGGCGCAATGAAAAGAATCTCAGCAATGATTCCTCCGCCTCCTGTGCCTTCTGAACCCTCAAATACCAACTCTGATGAGGATGAATGGGAGTAAATTTTAACTTGTTTATAAGACTCGTTTTTCAAATTAAAGTTTTCTGTATTTGAAATTGAACATTTTTTAAAAGAATTTTCCAATGCTTTTTTTTTTAATTTAATCCTATATTTTGATTAGTTTTATTTATGTAAATTATCTTAAATATAAAAGTTACAGGGCTCATTTAAGAGAGAATAGGAGCTCCAAAGTGAATGTTTTCTATAAAAAAAAATTAAATGAAAAAATCCAAGGGCGACAAAATATGTTGCTCTCTAATAAGATATATTTTCCTATTTGCTCTCAACATTCGTTTCAAACCAAAAATTGAAAAAACTTATTTAATTTTATTTATAATATAATATTTATTAGAAATTAAATTAAATTTTTTTATCATAGATTTTAAAAATCTCATTTATTTATAATTATTTATAATTATTTATAATTAAGTTTTATTGGTTCAAAATCAAATATATACATTCAATTCTTTAATTATTTCAGTCCCGGAACTCGATATAAAAAGGATCCATCATCAGCATAAAAAGTATCATCTACTTTATAAGTTGCACCTCGTTTATATTTTTCTTGCGGAATTTTTATTCGATATGGAATCATTTTTTCTTTATAGGTTGTCTCACTTATTTTTTTAATGATTTGTTCATTATCTAATAAAGATCCGTCTAATGTATTTAGATCGTGTATTTCATCCACTACAGTTGGTTTTTGTTCTTTTGATTGACTAAATTTATAACTCTCAAGCTTTTGATTTGATTTAAATTTATTTTTGGTTTTTTCATATTTTTTCCTTTCTAATAAAATTTTATTATCCTTTGAAACTTCTTGGTTCCCTGAATTTTCAGAATTAATTTCATATTTTTCTGTTTTTTTCTCATCATTTTCTTTGTATAAAATTTCATCTTGAGAGAAATCTTTTTTAACATCATCAATATTTCTTTGATTTTCTAAACTTCCATAAGAAATCAATTTATTTGTACTGAATTCATCATTTTCATTTATTTCTATAGATGAATTCTCCAATATATAATTTATTTTTTTGAAATCATCTATGGTCATTTCTGGTGAAAATTTATTAAGTGGTGCATATAAATATGATTCTTTAAACCCCAAATTTGGAGTTAATTTATAAGGCTTCTTAATAGTTTTATTCTCTGATTTATTATTTTCAAATTGATTAATAAAATTAGAAAATTCTCCTTTAGATAATTTCCTTTTGTTTTCGTCCACTTGATTCTCTGGTTCTTCTAAATAAAAAAAAATTTTAAATAAATATTTTGATTGAAATTGTATAACAAACATAATTAAATGGATGATATAAATTTTCCAAAATTGCTTAAAAAGAGGAATATTTACAAATTTTTATGAATTTCAATTTCAGAGATAACCATATTACTTCGAATTTAAGTCGTAGGAGGATTGTGAATTTGGAAAAAAATAATAATAAATAGCTTTGAATTTAAGGCGTGCCCTTTTACGACTTAAAAATTTGAACAAAAAGTGCGGTTTAAATTCGAAGTTATAAGGTATTATTTTTATATATTTTTCTAAAGATATAAATTTCAATTCTATTTTTATTATTGTACTAGGATAATAAAGATCTATTAAATACGTATATGTTTCACTGAATTTGTGTTAGGCAATTTTTTTGCTGAAAGGGGAAAATCAACAACGCGATTGCCAAATTCTTCTAATAAGCAATAATCTGCCTAATTGGCGAAATAAGCAAGAATCAAAGTACGAGATTTAAAACTAATTTCACTATTGTCGATTACAGATCAGTTCGCTTATTATTTAAATATATTGTTTTATGTTAAAGAAAGAAAGATTCAGCTATATAAAATATAATTTGGTTTTTCTTAGATTAAACAATATAGTTAAAACAACTCTCGGGCTACGCACTGGGTAAAGTATAAATTGGTTTCTTAGATAAAAAAAAAATTAAAACAACCTGCAGGGTCTACTTGGTTCAGGTCTTGCTCATTTCGCTAATTAAGCAAGTGCCAATTTCACATACTAGGAATAAATTGCTTATTACCCGAATTAGGTAAAAAATTGTCTAAAACCTAGGCAATTATACAAATTTATATAGAATATGAGGAGGCAATTAGCCGAGGAGATAAAGTAGCTAAGCAGAAATATGTGAAAGGATAGGAAGTCATCCAGTAGAGAAGCCTCTATCGAAATAAAACCTCCAAAATGTGAAACGTTTCGGCTTTAAATAACGCCATCATCACTCACTAGAGCTGAAAAGAATACCAACAATTAAAAATACAGTACCTTTACAAAGTAAATTTAAAATAATAACAGAGTGTATGCAGACTCAATGCATAAGACAATGAGTTGCAGATAGAGTTGTATATTTTAATGTACAAATATATATATAAAATATAGAAAGTGCACATAGGTTTAATAATGGTCCTCAGCGATTATATGACGAAATCTTCAGAATATATAAAAGTTTTTATCAATTGCAAACAAATAAAATAAATATGGAATCAACGGACTTAATGAGATCGCTGACCCATAAAACAGATATAAAAAACCGAAATCTTATCAACTAAATCATTCATTTGTCCCCAAGAAAATTATATTTATATATACATATTATTTGGAAATTTTTTACATTTTATAATTTTCTATTCTTTTGTCAGATAGTATAATTGGTCAAATTGAATATTTGAATTTATTATGCAATCGGTCCGGTAGTTGAGAGCTCTGTGCCCTTACGCCTTAATGAATAATTTTTGAATCTGCATACTGTATGTTATTATTTGAAATTTAATTTGTAAAGTTGCTGTATTTTATAAATAAATAAATAAATATATTAACGACCTGCTTAGTCTTCGATGGCTAAGTCCAATCAAACACAAATACAAATTTATAAATTACATAACACAAAACAACAAACAATTAACAAAACAAATACAAGAAAAAAAAAATAGAAATAGAAATAGAAATGTATGCTCTTTAACAAATAATATGTTCATACATTTCCAATGAAAGAAAAGATTGAAAAAACAATTGAACATTGTGCGCATATCTAATTAAAACCGAAATGTTTCACATTTTGGGACTTTTATTAGAGGCTAACATACAGGCTGACATTCTCATATTTCTGATCTGACAGCCACTTATCTCATTGTGAAGCAGCTAAGCTTTTAATTGTGAGTTGAAGGAAACTCGGGTTCAAATCCAACTCTTGGCGAAAATTTATCCAACTTTTAGTGATGTCTTCTCCTGGGGAAGGTAATGGGAAACTATCCGAGTATTATTCCTAAGAATGTTACTCTCTACAACGTGAAAATTCCTGAGACAAATGATTGAAGCGATATATAGAATAATTGTGAAAGAATTTTAAAAATTTTAACTAGAGAATATTCTTTTATACTGAATATTCTTAAAATAATATATGATTTATATTGTTAACAATAAAATTTGTCCAACTGTATTCTTTTTTTATTTTTTTAATCTATTTTTTATCGATACTTAATAAGTGATCTCTTTCTGGGTTAGCGGCTATCGCGCCTGGTACGAAATGTGGGGCTAAGAGAATTTTTCTCTTACAAGTATTGTACGAAATGTATTCAGTCTATGTGATCAAAATAGGGAAGCTACTTGAAATAAAAAGTAGTGACCCTCTTTTTTGTTGGGAAAAAGGAAGGTTGGAGGGCTTTTATTGTACAAGGATGTTTACCAAAAGTTGATCAAATTGATATCTGAAGCTTAAATATGAAATTTCATAAAAATCTGTTCAACCGAATTGGTTCTACATGTCCACAGACTCACAGACGGACAAAATGTTAAAAACAGTTACAAATAAGCTAATTCATGATCATCTTTAAAAATTTCAAGTCAAAATTTATATGATCACAATATTTCATTGCTCAAGTAAAGGTCAATAATAAGATTATTAATTCCTATGAGAATTTTTGTCCCCTTAGTAAGCAGACATTGCATACTGCTATTTACGCCATTGTTATGCTGGTCATCTAATAAATATCTTACCTAAACAGAAATATTGATGTTGAGTCGGAGCGAATTTTTTAATATGCTTTTGCAGTGATGGATCCAGATTTAATTTATTTTCCATTAAAAGTTGCCATTTTTTAGCGATGATTCTATCATGTCTGACTACGTTGAAATTTCTTGGTACTATCCAATCAGCATTAATCAATTTCTGAAAAAATTTAATTAAGTAAATTTAAAATTTTATTTTATTTGAGAAAACTTAAAGTTTTATATTAAATGATAAAATGAAAGCCTATTTTCTCAGTAGAATTTAAATTTCGTTTAAACTAAATGTGTTTTTAAAGTTTAAACAAGCGTCTATATCATAACAGGGAGGAAGATTCAGCAGAAAAGAAAATATTTCGTGTCTTATTTTGTGAATGACACAATTCTTATTAACATAACAAAACGTCAAATAATCAATCAATACAATATTTTTCCTTATATGCCGGTTAAATAAAGCAAATTGTATTTTTCTTTCTGGCTAATGATAATGTATTCAGTGGATGCCCAGAAAGGTCACATCCTCCTCTCAAAGCTAAAGAAAAGTGCAAAAAGTTGAAACGAAAATAGAAATATGTAAAACAAGTGAAAAATAAAAAAGTTAAAGTACAATTCCTTTTATATTTATGTTACGGAATTCCCTTCTACTGAGTTTGCTGATTTGTAAGACTTTATACTTATTCAAAAGGGAATTTTCTAATCATTTGATTGGGGAAGGGAAGGTAGGTGATGGTCTTATTGATGGCAGTGTTGGAGGAATGGTCAAGAATAATAATAATGATGATGATGATGAAATGACTTTGAAGAATTTCATCTGTAGGTTTGGAGCTGGCAATTTTGTTTGAATGTAACTGGTCTAAGACGTTGAATAAAAACAGAGAGGTAAAGAAGGTACAAATTAGAATTAAGAAATTCAAATTGGAAAATAGAAATGATGTAAAAGATTAAAACTAACTTTTAAACCTGTGATTGTGATTGGGTAATTTTCTGCCAGAGTTTCAATATCCCATTTGTCTGGATCTGAATTATGTAAAAATTTTATTGTTTGTTTTTGAGACCAAGATAAAAAGTTCTCTTCTTTCTCTGGTTTAAAATATTTACTTTTTATAATTTGATGTCGTTTTATATTCTTTGAAATTTCTTCATCCCTTGAAAAACAAATGATTATTGTTATATATAAATAAAATATTAATGTAAAAAGATAAAAAAATATAGGAAGAGTTCAAGGAGAATAAAACCACCAACCAATCTTTTCTTCACTCTTTCACCACCTCACTTTAATGCAGATATTTTGGTAACACTACAGAAACCATCTTCAGTGTAAATAGGAGATTATTTTGAAGATGAAGATAGGAAGATGGTTGCTGTAAAGTGACCGAAATATCTGCATTAAACTGAGGTGGTTAGGGAGTGAAGAAAAGAACGTTGGTTTTATTATCCTTGAACTCTTCCTGTTAAAATATACAGCTAATGCCAAAACAACGGTACAGAATAAAAAATATATATATTAATTAGCTACACTAACGTGCCTAGAATTAACGATATTGATATGCCCGATATGAGTATTAAATACATAATTATTATAGAATTTGGTTTCAATAAGTTTAAATATAAAATAGAGGAACAAGAATTATTAATTAGATTAGGCCTGTGGTTCTATTAAATAAGTTTTTGATATAATAAAAAAATAAACAAAGAGATTAAAAAAGACAAAAACAAAAATAAATTTGAATTTCGGTCTCTTCAAGTAGAAAAATTCCTATTTTCGTCGAAAATGCGCCGAATAGATGCATTAGTCCTGTTTAATTCAAACTCAAGTTGGTCGAGATTCTGTCATAAATCATGGTAAGGAAAGAAAGATCTTGCCTGAACAAGATGAGAGGATATTCTTTTTTTCCTCGCCTTATTTCCGATATTGCGAAATCCGCATAGGAAATAAGTGGATGCAATAAAGAAAAAATCTGGTGTGACTAAACGTATATCACATAACTTTATCTTACCTAAGGTAAGGAAAGCTGAGTGATGTATTCACACCAAATTTTCCTCTCTAGGTGGTCGTTTAATGCCAATCGATTTCGTTAGAGTAGTTTAAGAAAGAGAGCGGTTACTCCCGCCGTTTACCCGAATAGCGGCAAAAGACTACATTAGTAAAGTATACCCCAGACAATTTTTGGGCGGATAAAACTTTATTCCTTTATTTATTAATCTTGGGCCGATTTTTTTGAAAAGCTTCGAGATGCATGCGACGAGAGTACCTAATTTAAATATAAAATTTGAGTCTTGTATGTTTTTTCGTTTTTGAGAAATCTTGTTCACAGACCCATACACAAAGAGACAAACCTCAAGAGACCTTAAATGGTGTATTTTAAAATACCACAAACAATCTTTCCAATAATTACCTAAAATGAGCTTCTTGTGCTTTTTTAACATTAAGATCAGTCGTTTCAAATCCATCAATTAAATCATAAATGTCATCATTACTTAAATTCTTAATTGTTTTTTTAGCAAAATGCCTATTAAAATTAGCCCATAAAGAGTTGTTCACTTTTGATAAGATATTATTACGGATCATATTTTATTTTAATTTTTTATATATTTGATATTAATATATATATATATAGAAAGAATGGACTGGTAATATATATTATATTTAAGTAAAATTTCAAGATTGAAAATAAGTCAGAGAGATTATTAAAGAGATAAGACATGTATTATTCATTTACTTAAAAAATTTTTCAAAAATATTTATTTGTTAAAAAATATATAAATAAATGTATTTATAAATATATATATTATATATATTTTATTCTTTTTTCTGTTAACATTAATTTTAAATATATAAAATTTTTATTTAAAAATTGAAAATTTAAAAGAAGAGTCAAAGATAATAATACAAAGACTGACATTATTCTATATTCTATATATAATAAATAAAAAATAAAAAATAAAAATATTTTAGAAAAATAAAAATTATTAATTTATTAAAAACTTTAATATTTTTTAAAAATTAATATAGCAGAGATTAATAAAAAAAATATCGATGAGAGAATAGGCATTAATTTATGATTTAAGAAAATTTTTTATAAAAATATTAAATTGTTTTTTTAAATTAATATTTATTAAATATCTTAACATTTTTTCTGAGATTTAAATTAATGTTTATATTTTTTTAATAATGAAAATATATAAGTTTTATATATATATATTTTACGTATGGTATAAAACAAAAAAAAACTTATTTTGTATTTTTTTTAATTTATATATTTTAATAGGATTATTTACTATATTTGGAAATTAAAAAGACATATCCTTAAATGGGAAATATTTAATTTGTTTTTCCTGTCTTTTTTCTTATCTCACTGATAAAAGTCATTTATATGACCTATCAAAGTTATAAAAAAATTTCTAGACTAATTTTACGATTTAAATATGAATGTTAATATTAATTAAATTAAATGATCAAAGATGACTGATTTTATGAATAGTTTAGCCTGGGATTATTTTAATTCGCTAAATCCGATGGCTGAGCGAATTTCTCAAGATGTTTGGTCCACAAAAGAGGCTTACGAGGATTTATGGAAAACTTTGAGTTATAAAGAACAAAACCAAATTTTGGATGAAGCTATTATATATCCTGAAGCGGTTCTTAAATATTCGCTTTACCCACTCGAAAATTCGGAAAATGATTTCGAGAAATTAAACTTTGAGAAATCAAATAATAAATTTATTTTCGATGAGGATCATGAAAAATTAGTACGTATTTATTTTTAATAATTTTTTATTTTTAATTCAAGCATAGATTTAATTTAGTATATTTGAAAATAAACTGATCTAGATAATTTCATCTGTGTGTCTGTTTGCATTGGTGCAGCCAAACGAGTTTTAGGTTTAACCCTAGCCAACACCAGGATTATTCTTTAAAGAATTAAATTATTTTACATAAACATAAACGGATATATAAAAAAGGATAAATGCCTATATATATATATTTTATTACAATCTTGAAATAGCTTCTCCCTTCCAAAAATACATTCTGGCTGTGTCTTATATATATCTTTTTGAAGGATTCAAAAAACATTTTATATACCCTACAAGCTTTTAATCAAAGATCAAAGACAACATCAAGTGTTGACAATAATCTACCTAGTATAAATGATACCTTGTAGAAGTATAAACGTAAAAAATTAAAACCACCCCTTAACTAGATTCTATATATATGTATTATTTTCCTAAATCTAATAGTCGACGATAGATTTTGATTTTTCAGGTACTATAATAAGGTGCTGGGGTAATTTGCTTAAAGTTGATATTTTTTTTATCATGCTACCCAATTTCATATGACATATTTCATATTTTAAAATTGGAATTTAATTTATTTCCAATACACTCTCCTACGATATTATTTACTTTTGATAATTTCATTTATTGTATTTTTTTATATTTTTTTTATAGTCATCTTTTATTAAATAATAAATTATATATATATATAGAGAGAGAGAGAGAGCATGGATATTTATATATAATGAATTCAATTTTTTAAAAATTGTTGAAAGTGGATTTAAAAGTAAATATTTTATAATAATTTATATATAATAGGTTGAGGAAAAAGAAATCCATTATTTTTTCGTAACGATTGTTCGATTTGGGTCAAATATACACCGTTTTGTTCTACAATTTGTCACCATTTTAAAGGTAATTTCATGATGCCTCTTTCGTAGAAGCCCTGGTCCTTATTGGCAAAATACTCGACTAAGCGATTTTCACAATATTCTCTTGATGACAATTTCTTATCACCAAGGAAGTTTTGCCAAAAAAAGATGGTAATCGCTTGGTGCCAGGTCCGGACAATAAGCTGGAGGCATCAAAACTTCCCAAACAAGCTCCCGAAGTTTCTGGCGAGTCACTATAGACGTATGTGGCCTAGCGTTGTCCTGGTGGAACACAACTCCTCTCCTATTGGCCAATTCTGGTCGATAGCTAGCTTCAAACGATCCAATTGTTGACAGTAGAGGTCCGAATTTAGTGTTTGGCCATATGGAAGCAGCTCATAGTTGATGATTCCTTTCCAGGCCCATCAAACAAACCTTCCTGGCCGTTAACCCTGGTTTGGTCACCGTTTGAGCCTTTTCGCCGCACTTTGACCACGATCGTTTTCGCACAATATTGTCGTAAGTAACCCATTTCTCATCCCCAGTCATCGTCGGTTTCAGAAATGGCTCGATTTGGTTCCGTTTGGCCAAAGCTTCGCAGGTGGAAATTCGGTCAATCATGTTTTTTGGATCAATTCGTGTGGTACCCAAACATCGAGCTTCTTTTTGAATCTAGCTTTATGCAAATGGTTTAAATCTGTTTTGTGGTCGATCTTCAGCTCCTGGGCGATATTACGACTGCTAACATGTCTATTTGGATCATTTCCATGATTTTATCAACGGGCATACCTGTGCGAGGTGCATCTTTAACATCAAAATTAGTGGAACGGAATCGACGAAACCAAAATTGCGCATGATTGGCTGTGACAGTATCGGGACCATAAACACCATTCACAATTTTAGCCGCCTTGATTACATTTTCGCCTTTATCGAAGCAAAATTGTAAAATATTCCGAATTTTCGCTTTGTTGACGTCCATATTTTAAGATCTACCAGGTATACCGGTATGAAGTGAGCGTTTTTTTGTGAAAATGAAACACTAATTTTGAATGGGAAAGTAAAAGATTTTTATTCAAAGT
>JAAAKE020135725.1:0-13920 GCA_010014785.2 Anisolabis maritima
ATAAAACTTGAGTGATATAGGTTTGGTTTATTATAATAAATAATTATTTATGCTTTTTTTAGCAACAAATTAAGCACAGTATATAAAAGTTCGAATTTAATTTATATATATAAATAATATTAATACATACATATATATATGTATATTAATAAATAATATTAATACATACATATATATATATATTATTTATTTATATAGATTAAATACTTTTATATACTGTGCTTAATTTGTTGCTAAAAAAAGCATAAATAATTATTTATTATAATAAACCAAACCTACATCACTCAAGTTTTATAGGTTTTCATAATAATACCAACACCTCTGTTGGATTTTCAAGAATTAAATTTATTATTATCACTTACCTGTTCCTTGTATTATATCAGAGATAGAGGAGAGATCTTGCTTTGAGTTTCAAGAATCAGTGATTCGTTTCCTGTCCTAAATGGTAAAAATGTATTTAAATTATATTGGCTACCAATTAAATTAATTTAAAGAAATATGGACGGAATTTAAATAAATGCTTCAGATGTTGAAGACTTACAATTAAATTAAGTAAAATATTTAAAAAATATCATTTTTGTACTATTGTTCTTCCTATAATATTTATCAGAAAATATCAAAAAATAAATCTAGGATTCAGTTCCGAGGAAGATCAAGGTCAAACTCTCTAAGGCTTTGCTTAAGTATATCAAATGGATCTTTTAAAAATCATGATTTAAGTGACTTACAATAATATGAATAAATAGCAAATTCTCAAATTGCTAAAATAAAAAAAATATAAAGAATTAGTAAAAAACCTTGCTTATTAAAGAGATAATGGGATTTGGAAAATAAATCCAGCAAATTAAAACCCTTTTATTTACAATTATTTCCATAAATATTATTATATCATGGCCAGAGCTTAAGTAACCACATAAAGTAACCACAGTTTATGTTCATGTCCTGAGTGCAGAATGGGATAATGAAATAAACATAAGTTGATAATAAATTCAATACGAAAAATGAGAGTGCTTGAGTTCCATTGACGTTTTATCTATTTATAAAAAATGTTTTTGAAGAGGTGTTTAAGCTTTATTATAAGGCCCTATACAATACAATACAAAATAAACAAGTCAAATTAAACTTATTAAAATTTTTCTATTATTTTTTCCATAATTGCTGTAGTTTTTTTTGGATAAAATTGACATTGACCAACTTACTGCCTCCTATTTTTGTTAAAATTCCTCCATTCGTCACCACTTTTTGATGAGAATTTTTTTTCATCTGTTACATGTTATATTTTCTCGTTTTCAAATTTACACGACCTTTACGAGTCAAAAAAAAAAATATAAGTAGAGTTTAAAATTTATATTAATTTTATATTATTGTCAGGTCGGTTTTAAAGGGATAAATACGTATATTAAATTTATTACAACATATATTATGAAACGTTTTGCGTTTTGTCTTATCATTGTAATAAACGTTTTTATAATTAACTTTTTTAGCTGACATGCAATTACAAGAATAAACTGACCTGTTATATTTTCTTTTCAAAAATAAGATAAATAGACAAGTTTAATGGATAATGAAACTCTGGGATTTAAAGCCAATGATAATATATATCAAAAAAAGAGTAGTAGGAGAATAAGAATAAGAATGATTTCAATGATAGGGTAAATCTATATATCCCATATGAAAGAAAAGAAAATGTGATTTTTATTTTTTATTTACTATAAAAAAAATCCCAATTTAAATTTTGCTAGACTGGGTCTATATTAAGGATAACTAATGGCTTCATATATTTGGAAATGTATGAAGAAAATTGAAAGCGTATTTATATAAAATAACATAAAAAGAAAAATTAGAAAAAAAATAAAACGAATATAAAATAGGAAGAATTGAATTGAGAAAAGTCCATTATGCTTCAATACAATTTTCTCTAATTATAATCACATTTCAGTAATTGTCCTCCTTTTCATCGTTAAAAATTTAAGGATTTTAAAAACAATAAAGATAAAGTGAAAATAGCATTAATACTAAACAGCTGGGCTGTTGAAGTTGAGTTTTCTTCTTTTTTTTTCTAGCCTGATTTGAGATATCAATTATTGAGAAGAAACTGTAGATCAGTTTCGGCAACTCTTTTTCTTTTTATTTTATTATATATAATCCAAATCATGATAGAAAAAAAAAAAAATAACGTAATAAAAACAACTGCAAAAATTAATGATTTCATCCATTGATATGAATATGTTTGTTTCCATTCCAACCATTCTGTAAAAGGACCTGGACCCGCCAAAGACACAGCCCGGAGTCGAATATGATAGAGACCTGAAGGTAGATCAGGTAAGTTAAGTCCTTTTCCGTGTTCTAGCCATTGTTTTCGAGAGATACACTTAGGCCAGTCTAAAGCTTCAAACGGTAAATTGATAAGGTGACCATCTTGATCTCTATAAATAAAAATCATTAGTTAAAATCAAAATATTGAACAAAAATATAATTATAAATATTCCAAAAACTCTTAGTGAAAGTGTCTATTTAGATGATTGCACTCCCAGAAAATAGCTTTTTAGTAAATATGGTTATATGCTGAATTTATATAATTTTTATTATATATATATATTATGTGATGGCTCTGAAGGAGTCAGTAGGTTGTCGCCGTTTTGAACAGGAGATCGGTGTTCGCATCCCGGGCAAGAGGGATTCTTTCATTAAATAAAAATATTTAATGTAAATAAATCCTTAAGTATGTCCTGGATTGGAACAATTGATCCCACCACAATGGAGCCCTCAGGCAACTCTGCGAGGGGAGGGAGTTGCTGTGACACCCCGTCCTTTGGAAGGGACGTAAAGAAGGATTCCTTCTCAATGAAGTACTCTTCGCAAGTAGGCTACACGCCGGTGCTGAGAGAGTCAAATAGTATATAATAAGAGGGAATAAAGGGGAATTAAATATAGGAGTAGTTAGCTAGCGAGAAATTAATATAGGAGGAAGGGTTAAAGTTGGAAAATAAAGTAAATTCACGAGGTCCGGATAAATGGCCACGGTCAGAGGTCGTCTTAAGCGGAGTTCACTTAAGAAGAAGAGAACAAACGGTTAATATACTCAAAATTTGCATCATTCATTTAATCAACTTTTACTGAATCAAAGAGTCTTATTTATTTTCCTATTGAAAAATTTAAAAAATGTTTTACCTTTTCATTACGACCTCTAAATTAAAAGCTACGATCGCTCCATTGGGGTTCTCAGGTTCTTCCCAAATAAGTCTCATCATATTTTCATTATTTTCTTTTATAAAAAATGTATTTATTTTATCGGATTTAGAAATTTTTAGAGTGCGTACATTAACAAATGAAGCAATACTACAAAGAAGAGCATCGGGCGAGTCATCTTTGGTTTTATTTCTACAGGCCGCCACTCTAATAACATAACGTCCATATGGTTTTGTTAAATTCAAAACAATCTCTTGCTGGGAAACACGTACACTCTCTTCGGTTTCCATTTCACTTTGAGGAATTAATTTTATTTGTTCATTTTCATAAGGAAATTGGGCCGTAAGATTTATATCTTTTCCTATATCAGTAGAGAGCAAATTATCCAAAAGAGAGTCAAAGTATTCTCCACAGTGATCATCTACAAATTCATCATTATTGCAGTATGATATATAATCATTTTGTGAAATAAGAGTGGTGTTGTCTTGAGAAAATTCCGATTCATTTTCTAACGTTGAATAGCAAAAATTCCCTAAAGAGAGGAATTCAAGATCTTCAGGAAAAAATTTCGGAGTAACTAAATAATGATCAATATGTCCATTAGGCCTTTTAGGTAAATCCCACCGTAATTTAATTCCTTGATTAACATTTTTCCATTCAAGTTTTCTTGGACGAGATGGTTGTGAAGGTAAAGTTAAAAATGTTTTTACTATGCTTCGAGCGCTTATTTTTGTAAAAGGAAAAGTGGAAACATAATAAGCATACCTATAACAAATTTTTTTTATAATTTTATTATTTTAAAAAAATCAAATTTTAAAAAATATACCAAGTATACGGTTTCAGATAAGTCAGAATTTGACTAAATGTATCATTTTCATGAATTTCTATAAATTGCCATTCATCAGCTCGACATCCTTCAATTAAGTCGAAATCAATTTTTTTTAAAGGTTTATCTCCTGGACTGACTTCACTATAAAACACAGCAAATCCAAGAATTGAAATATTGGTAGTTGGTGTATTCCAATGTACAATAACTGTTTCTGATTGAGTTGTTGAGATACTTGTTTCCAAAAGATTACCATTGCAAGTCTGCCTATTTCCATTGGAATGGGGAGATACCTAAAAGAAGCTAATTTAGAATTAACAATTCTTAAATTTGAATTTGAATAAAAAATATTTTTGTATAACACTCGAGAGGCAGTTTCAGGGCAATGGGGCGGTCCCCTTCGCAAAGTAAAAAAATTGAAAAAGACAATTACCTCATAATCGGTTGGTTTATCAAGTCCTGCATGGTTTGTCAATTGTTCTACTTCTGATGGACAGAGTTTAGGATTGTTTTGAGCAAAAATGCGCCCATGAAGAATTCGAGGACCAGTTCCATTTGGCCATAATCGTGATAAAACAGGATTTTCTTTGATTACAATAGCATAATTATTCCATTCTAGGGTTTCACCTTCAATCAAATTGAGATGAGGCAAAATATCGAGAGAAATTAATGGTAGTAAATTAGAAATCTTCAAATAACCGTTTATTCGTTCAATTAAGCCTAAATGTATACGAAGTTCATTTATAGTATTGGGCCCTCCTTGGACATTCATGATTTCAAGAGATCCATTTATAAACCTAAAATAAGTATAAAATTTTTAATATAAAAGGTTTCTTAAATTTTGAGAAGAGAAATACAAATGTTTTTCTAATTTCATTGTATAAGGGCATTAAATTCCTCGTTTACATTATTTTAATTTGCCAATTTCTATTTTTTTTATTTTGAAAAAAGAAAAATCTTAAATTGAATGTATATTTTTTATAAACATTGTAGGCTTTTATTATTGAACTATTTTTTTTCTTACTTGCAGCCATTTAATTTTTCAGCAGCTTCTAAACTATTAATATGAGCAGAATTACAAATAAATTTCTCCCTACAAATTGTTGAATTATTATTATGTACTTCTCGAAATCTAAAAAAGAAAAGAAAATCTTTTTTATTTCTCTTAATTATTTGGAAAGGGAGCTAAGCATTTTTTTTTTTAATTATATAATCATATATTATAAATATTAAGTATAAAATATTTTACACATACCCAGGTGGACATTTGTCGATACAAGTTTTATTGAAAGGTTTCCATTTGCCAGATATTTGATGCTCAAAATTTGTTTTAGCTCGACATTTTTCTTCAGTCACACAACGTCGTCCAAGAAACTCTAATCTAAAATTAAGTATTTAGAATTTATACTCGAATCATATTATTAAATTCATTATTTTTCCCTTAATTAATAAACTTGAAACATTTTAAACTTCGATTTAGATTAGAAACATACCGTACCGATAATAACCGACTAATGATTAATTGGGTATTTTAAGGCTAACTAATGGGCCTAGGAAAGCCACTCCATTTTTCTTTTAAAATTTTTTATTCCCCCCTCCCCTTCCCCTCTCATCGTCATTTCACAATTTTGTTTTTGTTGCACTACAGGTCTTCCGCTTTGGCAAGGTGACGAAATATATGAAAATTCAATTTTCTTTTTTTAGTGTACCTGGTTGGGCTAGAACTTCCCCTTGAATTGTTAATTTGGCCAATCCCAAATTTTTTCCGTTTTTAAAATATTTAATTTGATAAATTAAAAATATTTAAGTAATTTTTTTCAAAATAATATAATAATATTAAATCCCAATTTTGTCATATATTTAAATAAGGAACAAATATTTCAACTTACAAATGATCTGGGCAAAGATCCACACATTGGTTATTATGTGAAACCCTTTTACAGAAATGACAGTTTTCTGGTCCAGGACCTTTACAACCAGCTAAACAATTTTGATCACATTCTTTATTTTCATTTGGCATAATTTGACAATCATCATCTCTACCGCTCCAGCAATTTTCACATTGTGAAGAACAAGGTGAACAAATTTCAGGTTTTTTATTTCGATCTATATAATGATGTTCACCTAAAGGTGCGATTGCTGTCCAATTAATTGTTTTCACATAACATAAATTAGGATTCATTTCTATCCTAACAGATCCACGTTGAATTACAGTTAATGATGTTAATCCCAATTCAACTAAAGATTCCATTTCAAAAATTACCAAAGCATAATTTCGAAATAATGTTTGCCCTCTTATCACGCTCAAATTAGGAAAGAGATTTCTTAGAGTTTTTAAACCATTTACATGATAAAATAAAAGATGAAAAGTTATTTCCTTCAATAAAGGAAAAGTAAGATTATTGATATCAGGCTGGTTATCATAAATAAGTACAATATATAAGAATCCTTCAATTACTTCACAGCCTTCTAGTACTTGAAATTCATGAATGTTATTGCGAATTTCAATACTCGAACACATTTTTCCAGAAACAGTAGAAGAAGATAGTCCTAAAAAAAAAATTAATGAGTATAAACGTACACAAAAGTACACTTCCATGATAACGGTATGACTGACTTAATATACTTCTTTCTTGAGTTAAAAAGATCTAGACAACCAATTGACCCGTTCATTTGACTCTCGACCCACACTCTTTATCGTTTCATTCATTGATCTTATTTAGTATTTAACACCTGAAACTTAAAAATGAAGTATTAAATCACTGATTGCTTTTTATAAATATTATCTTTTAAAAAAAAATTTATCCTTTTAGCCTCATTATACATATATTTAGTAAAGGAATTATATTTCTTTATGATGCAAAAATTACAGAATCACCTTGATGAATATTTTGAAATTTCCTTTGACTCTTTTTTTTCTCCGTAAAAACACCTCTTTTTGCTTTCTCTTTCCTATATAAGTATTGCGATCACAAAAAACATCTATGTCGAGATTTTTCTTTTTGAAGACCTCCTTCACTTCACTATAAAATAACAATAATAGTTTCTCCCTTTAAAAATGAGGATTAAACTGAATTAGAATCCTACATTTTCATAATCATCCACCACCAAAGAGTATTGATTTCAAATAAAACAAGAAGAGGTGTGAGTGAATGAATGTACTCTCTCTTTTTTCTTGCAAAACCCATTCATAAGTTGTCCTAGACCTTGTTTTTCAGCTTTTGTTTAAGTAACAGGCGCTTCTCTTGCGATCGTCTAGCGCTCTCCCAGAGGATCGCCAAATCTCGCTCGCTAATGCTGATAATGATTCATTAGACTAGATAGAAGTCGATTACAGTGAGAGATGGGAACTATGTCCCTATAAAATGAACAACTTTTGAATTACTGAGAAAAATACTAAATCGCCATCTTGTGTGTTTTATAGATCAGGGATGGAAATTTTTAAGATCTGTCCCTCAAAACAATTTAGATTTATTATTAGAGAGCCAGAAATATATTTATACAAATAAGAACAATTTAAAGTAATATTATAACATGTTATTATATATTAATGATATATTTATTAAATTGAAAAATCACACAAAAATTGTTAAAATCGTATAGATAAACTATATAGTTTTATTTTTATTTTCAGAGCAACATGAATGTGTGAAAATAGCCCCAGTTTGTTGACTATACTAAAAAAGACAAATTCCGTTTAGATGACCAAGATATAGGCACATCTAATTTATTTTTCCTATATATAAATCCTCTTAATATTAATAATTTCTAGCTAGTTAACTTCTTCTACATTATTCGCTCCCAGGCCTTTTCAACCCATTTAATTTTACATAAGGGGGATATTAGCTTTTTGAAAATATTAATAATATATTAGTGAAAAGATTAAATAAATTAAATAAAGACATTTTGTTTTCTGGGTTAAAAAAATTTATTTATTTCTGTGAATTTATGACAGTCCATCATCCACTCTTTCTTTTGAAATAAAATAAAGGTTTGGAATGAGGCCAAGTTCGAAGTAGAATCAACCAGAGATCAACAGACTTGGCATCAATGGCGTATTTAGAAGAAGAGAGATGAGTAAATCGCCCTTCCCAACCCAAAATTTCATAAAACAAAAGCAATTCAAAATTAATAATTGATGTAAATAAATGGTGATTTTCAATATACAATGAAAAGAGCCAGCCAATATAATAATCGTTAAAGATAAATTGGTATTTGCGGGATGAATTCATTGATTGGGCCTAAGATTAATAGTTGCATAATAGATACAATTATATATTATTAGAAATGGAAAATTACTTGTATAGACCAAAGGATCCTTCAAATTATTAACTGACGTTGCGAGAGTTAGGTGAAGAATCCCTTTCCAGAAGTTTCTTTATCCATGATCCATATTCTTTTTCTTTGGTACTCTAAACTGAAATATGATCTATAGGGAATCAGGCAAATATTTCTGAAGGGATAAGGACAGAAACATTAAAGTATGAAAGCACATTTTTAGACGATTCCATTTTGGATTGAGAAATTCTTAATAAATCAAATTATTAACAAATTAGATTGCAATGTATATAATTCATTCATATATCATATTCATTATTTTTGATATTTTGTTTTAGAAAATGAAAATAGCATGGGTATTAATTAATGGAGAGGAAAGTGCTATATAATCTCCAATATATATTAGGAAAATAAAAATCATTATCAAAAGAAAAATTATTAACTTATTAAATTATTATTAACTCATTATAATATAAATATTTATAAGAAAAAAAAATTTTGTTTATCAAAAACTAACTAATTAGGTTAGGTTTTTAACTGCGAGTTTTTCGAGCTTCAGACTAGATATTCGTAATTCAATTATTTAATTTTTAAAGATAATAACAGATATTATTATTTCCTTATATTTAACTATTTAATGAGTATTTTTTACCTAGTAATATTAATAAATTTATTGGACATTATAGAAACTAGAATGGTTAGTTAAAAATTGAACTAGTTTAAAAACATAGAAAAAAGTGTCTCTGAGAGGAACCATGAATTAATTTATTAAAATCATAGGCAATGACCAATTTTTTTAAAGTGATCACGAGAGAATTTTTATGTAGACAAATGTAAATATAGGTGAACAAAATTTGTTTCCTTATTGAAAATTTTATTTGTCCTTTAATACGTCTGCAAGAAACACGGTCACTTAACAACTTTTACAAATCTATTCAGCAATTTTTCTCTAGCACATCTTGATAAAAAAAAATGGTAATTGTGAAAGAAATCCATCTCTAAGAAAAATCGTAAAAGAAAGATCATCTGGTCAACAAAAAAAGGCCGATGTTTTATTTACATCTCCCTAATGTTCTTGGTACAAAATGCCCAAATTGGGATTAAGCGATGACATGGAATCACTTAGAGAGATACATAGGCACTTTAGGTCATTATAAATTGTCCGACTTACTGGAGTTGAGATTATCTTCTATTTTCCTATCCCTAGAAGAACTTTTGGTAAAGTTGAATTTTGCGGTAAACCGGATTCGAACCCGAGTTGTGGTGCAATTTCAGATTCTTAATCCAAAGCTTATCAGCTTAGACACTCGTCTTCTCGAACTGGGATGGGAAATTAAAATCAACTTACCAACTTCCTAGAGACTTTCCCTTATCCAACAAATCTCGGATGAAGCGAGCTCAAACCTCTACATTATGTTCCCGTATAAAAGTCGGGCCTCAGGTACATCTACCCTCTAAATTTGGCTTGTAGGAGGTAGCTGGACCCATCTACTACTACATTAACAACCCAAAAACATTTTGTGCCCCTGCGATAAAGAATCTACTGTATAAAAGTATCACTATGTTTATATTCTGAAAAATAATGGCTAGTATTTCTACCATGATTGAGATCAATCTTGAACATAAAATTTTTGGGTTAAATATACATCTCAATTTGAATATATAACATTACTATTCTGAATAATTGTAGTAGGCTGATAGATATATATAGTATATAAGAACCAGAGTCTAGTTTTGCTTTATCAATGTTTTGGGGACCACGCTTCAACCTTCAACAGGAAAAAAGTTGTAGATATTGTTCTGCTTTCAACAATCGTCAATGATCATTGATGCGATGTTTTTTACATTAATGGCCACAGGGCGATTTAGGTAATAAGCCAAAAAGCCAGCTCCCATTCAAAATTTAAATCGCCCCACACCGATTAATATCTATGGCGTTTGTTGGAGACAGCAAAATCATATTTATGATCTTTATCCTGATGGTCGGTGAAACATAGTCCTCGAAACAGGGCCCACGGAAGGCGGGTATAATGCTTAGGAAAAATTGTAGAAGGCGCCTTATTTTTCATGAATCATTATTTTCTTCAATGAAAGCTTAAAAACCAACAAAATGACTACTAAAAACTATGTATTTGTGTTCACTATTAAAGTCGTAGTAAAAGAATTTTTATTACTATATGGATAAATAAGTAATAATAATCTATTATTTCTTGAAATCAAAGCCGGCAATATGAAATTTTCACACACTTTATTTTCCAAACGTCGAACCTGCCACGAAATATCGATAGAGATAAAATAAATACTTTGGGTCGAAAAGACTTCGTTTTCTTATTAATTGCTATTCTGATTTATTGGAGTCATTATGAGTCATTTATGACATTTCAATAGTTCAAAAACGTTCAATCTCAAGGGGTTATAACTTTTTTGCCATTTATTATTTAAATTAGGTTCTATAAAGTTAATTAAAAGATTTACAAAGTTATAATAATCAAACCAATCTATTTTTCATAAAATTTATGAAATAACATTACATTTTACAGATCAATCAAATTGTTTATATTCTGAATAATCATCAAATCCGATATGTTTTTTTTATTCAGAAGCAAATTCATTAAATTCTATTTGATATACATAAATTTAACTCTTTATATTTATATAATTAATCCCTGATTTCATATAATTATGATTAAGCTTCAAAATTAGAAATTATGCTACCAGATCTGGTTAATTTCATAACTTGCAAATATACCTGTGCATTATTTTTATAATTAGGTATTTTATTCATAACTTGATTCATTAGTGAAAATATAGAATAACTAGATTATTTTTATTTTACTTTATTATTTATTATTATTATTATCATTTTCTCTCTAAATTAACATTAAATTGAATATTATTCCTTCTAAATCAAATGTTTCACCTTTTTTTTATATTAAACAAACATATAATATTGAATTAAATAATTATACAATGCGTGCATGCAAAAATACTTATCATCCCTGGTTCGATTTCAGAGGTTGGAGGTATTTTTTATACACTCAAAGTATAAAATAATTGTTAGATACCTGAGCATATTTAACAGCTCACAAACATTGTTTCATTATAATTAAATATTGAATTAAAAATAAACATTTATATTGACAGTTATATATATATTTATTTGGGATTAAAAATACAAATAAAATCCTAATATATGAATTACATATAGACTATATTTTAAGAATTCTATTCATAAAATAAAAGTTATTAAAAAAATACACAATTTAAATTTAATTAGATTTTTATGATGTTAATATTATTAAGCAAAAAAAAAAAAAACTATAAAAATCTCTGATCATGGATTTATACATTAATATAAAAAAAAAATAAATTGAGAGCTAAAAGAACAGAGCAAAGCTTTTTGCTTGCTTACTTGAGTTCATTTACTATCTAATAATATTTGAACATAAAAATGTAATATTTTTTTATGTTATATTTCTTAATAAAAAATGTAAAAATCATTGATAAATATAAATTTACGAGATACAAATAAAAGAATAAATAGAAAAAATTAAAGTGAGCACATTATACTGAAATATACATAAAAAATGAAATAATTGTAAAAAATTACATTTCTTAAAAGTGTAAGGCACATTATAATAGTGAAACTTAAAAATTATACCTATTAAAAAATACTAGTAATTAAAGAAGGGTATAATTATACGAAAACAACAATGAAAGCACTTTTTTGCCTTGAATATTTTTAGAGATAAGTTAAAACGTATAATTAACTTATTTACAATTTTGTTTAGTTTTTTAATTTTGGTTTTTTGAATAATGTATTTAAAATAATTGAGTGATGGAAAAAAATACATTCTAGGAAACAATGATTTATAAATTCCAAAAATGTACAATCTTTGGTTCATTAATAAACAGATTATTTTTTAAGATTTTCTAATGTTATTAAAGAAATAAAATTAATATATTTAAGGATTTAAATAATTGGAATCGTAAAAGCTAACAAACACTTAACTAGAGAGTGTTTCACTACTTCTGATCATCTATTTAGGAATATTATAATAATATAATTACGTATTTAATTAAAATAATTATTATAAATATATACAATTATATAAGAATGGACATTTTCATTTTTACTGTGAAGGCTGCTTGTTATGACAGAGAATGTTTGGCTTAGTTTGGATAGGTGTTTCTTTCTCCTTTTCCTTTTCTTTTTCAACAGGCTTTTCTAGAGGTTTTTCTTCTTTAGTTTCCACCAGTACAGCAGGAATAGGCAGAGCAATCGGGGCCGGCTTAGGTGCAATTGGAATATGTTTAGAATCATCCAAAATAAAAGAATTTGAAACATCATTTGTATCCGACATAAAAACCTATTTAGAAAAAAATTATAATTATTAACAAAAATTATTTTTTAAATGATTAAATTAAAGAGACGGTTCTTAACTAGAGAGAGTTTAAAATAAAAAGAGCAACCTACCCCTTTATACCACTCCCAAAGTCGAAGAAAATTTAAAAAAAAAAAAAAAATTATTTAGGAAAAATAGGAAAAAAATAAATTTCAAAATTTACATTAATTAATTTGTTTTTGGCTTTCATTGTGTATAGTACTATTTAGAATATCTGTGGTCTCTTATACATAAAATTAGAAGTAAAAACAAAAGAGTTCTCTTTTATCTCCTTGGGAAGAAAAGGGATGACGAAAAATTATCAAAGATTTGTAAGGCATCGGCGTGAGTGTGAAAACGTTATTAGAGAAATATTTATTTAAGTAGATGGTGATTGGTGGATCCGACATTTGCTGAAGACGAAGCAAACCGGCAATTATGTGTGAAAGGCTCAATTGGATATATTGCCTCCAACTCCGAAGTCGGAACGAGATTGCCGGATCGGGTAAAAATATCCTAAGGAGCAGTTCAGTCAGTTTGTTCAAGAGATAATTAAGAGAGCTAACAAATCTAGACAGATTCTGCCCACAATAATCAAATCTAAAAAATCTAGCCATTCCAGGGAGGATAAATTTTTCACATGTTCCGTTTTTTCGTCTTTGGTTTTACATTGATTTCAATTCTATTTTCAGGAGGTTGGATTTTCGGGTACCAGACTCAAACCCACATGTTTGAGTAACCGGCGATTAGGATTAATCACAAAAGGTCAAATTAAAATAAATTCGACTTTTAAAAAACATATTTTAATCTATGTTTGGGTTTATGTTTTAATTAATATATTTTGTGTTTATTTTAGCAGGAAAATAATTCCTATTATAAATATTTATGGAGGTGCATTTGAAACAAATTTCTCACAGGATTTTTACTTTACAGTAGAAGTGAGTGATCAGCATCAACTCAAGATAAAAAATTTTCATGAACATTTCAGAAACAACCAAACAAATTATATAATTCATTGTCATTGAAAATATCCCAATGTCACTTTTTACTAATCATTTTATAAACAATAATGAAGGGGAAAATTTGAATCAATGTTAGAAATGTGAAAAATTTTGTTTGAAAAGTGAAAAATGAAGAATTCAGGCTATTTCATTTCATTTTGATCTATATATTTATATATAAACCATTGCTAACGTTTCGCTCCAAGTTTGGACCATCATTACAATTTTGATGTAAATAAAT
>JAAAKE020135747.1:0-13919 GCA_010014785.2 Anisolabis maritima
TATTTATTCATTATACGAAAACTGTCTTTCATGTTCCCCAAAAAAAACGAAATGACTTTCCGAACAACCCAATACTTAATAATTCAACCGAGAAGAAGTCATTCGACACCGAGATAACAATGAGCTTCTAAGAACCGATTGATTATTTTTTTTTAATTCGATAAATATTTGCCAATGATTTAATTAGAGAGAGTAGATCTTAATTTTAATTTGAGGCCCAGCCCCTATGCCCTTCTGTCTTAAAAATTAAAAAAAAAAATAAGTGAAAGTAAAATAAATATTAGAAGTAAGACTTTATAAAAAATTTTATTTATGTTCCCATTCCATGGTATTGGTAGGACCGGCCTCAGGATAATTATTTGTATACTGTGCCATCAAAATATTATAAAAATTACTTTTTAAGGTGGGGGAAATAATATAACTAGAAGCCAAGCCTTCGGCTTAAAGATGTAGAAAGTGGAAAATGCGCACCTTCCTAAAAAAAAAAGTTCGTGCGGATTCGGCAACCCTCAACAGCCGGTCCCTGGTGTGTAGGCGCCGCTCTCAACTCCCACGTTACCGTCCCGATTAAGACTAAAAAAAATAATTATATTTAGAATATTTGAAAATTTAGAAATCTTATTTTAAGCAATCAAGCTACTCAGGAGCCGATGATTCCCTCTAATTTTTCTGCTTTTAAACACAAAAGAGAGACAGAGTAACATCTAACAAAAATTTTAAATGAGTGTGGACATTAGGGCTATCCAATTTTAGACCGTGTAGACCATCGGAAATAATATTTCAAGAGAAAATATAGAACTTACTAAAACGAGTTGTATGTTGTCCAGGCCTGTTTTCTGGGATGATATGAAAAGGAGCAAATTCTGTCTCTGCTTTTAAAAATATTATTGACTAAAATTTTTCTGGTGCCTGATTAAAGATCTCTATTCATTTATCAAAACAGTCCTTGAAGTGACATTAGTTAAATAAGTTCACGGTCAAAATAGACAAAATAGATTACCAGTGAAAATTGACCACATCCTCTTAACCTTCAATAAGATTTCTGACAATTACCAAAACATTTTTTTTTCATTTATTATAAATATTTATAAAGGAAAATAATGTTCAATATTATGCAATAATATTATTGAGAAAAATCAAATATGGCTTCTGTCAAGAATCCAAAAGGATATAAAAAATTTAATTACGTAAAAGCGGACTGGCTCCATTTCCGCAATATAAAATTATATATTAATTAATGAAAGGAGAGGAAGATTTTAAAAAGCCATAAAAGGAACAAGAAAAAGATTTGTTTTTGTTTTAATTAAATCAACGTGCATAATATTCATTCGTTAGATGTAATTAGATTCAAAGAATAATATATTTTTTTTTATAAATTTATTTAATAGTGTGGCTATATTTCTTATTTAATAAGAAGGCCCAATGGGAAAGAAACTGCATAATCTGACAGGCAATGGAGTCAAGTCTTGAGATGAGAGCTTCCAGAGAATGACACTCGGCGATATCTTTTAATCAGTCGAAAAATAAATGGCGGTTTAAACTACGGTTCGGCTATTAGATTGATGCCAATTGGCATAACGTGGACGCCGGCCTGCAAGGCCTCTGCCAATGTATAATAATTATATAATGACAATAGTTTCGAACCTTGGAAATGACACGAAGTCATTTTGTTCCTAGGCTAGAAATGACGCCACTCCTTTGTATTAACCTGGATTATCACTTAACCTAGGTGATAAACTAATTTTAGGATTTTGTAGCCGATTAATCAAGCTTATTAAGACAGACTAACCCTGAGTCCAAGGCGTCTCTCGTTTTGTAGCAAAAATTATCCATTTGATGGACCCTCTCTTGAAGAGAGAAAACATTATTGTCGCCGAGAATCAAGAAGCTCCTCCTTTTATAATTATCCGAATATTTAAATACTGGCCTCAGGCTTCTCCATTTCTCTCGGAGGCTTTTTTTAGCATCTTAAGAAAGAAATATTATTCTTTAATCCTACTAAGGTTACCAAGCCAAAAAGAAAGCCTGCAATAAATGAAAATATAAGTCATTTCTGACATTTATTGCTTCCTTTGAAATATCTAGATGATTAATTAATAATTTAAGGACAGAGCTTGACCAAGAAAATTTCGTAGGTTATGTAATTTTTATTAATTATGTAATTTTTCTTCTCTTAAAATTTTTTCTTGTTTTTTTTTTCATTTCATTTTACCAATTTTGTAGCCTCTAGAAAACTACATGTTTCACTCCCGGTTAACTTCTCCCCCAGATAATCCGGATTTATCTAAGAACCCTCCTCTTAGATAAGACGGGATTAATCTGGGAAAGAAGTTCAAGATATAATTTATTATTGACTTAAAATAAAATTTAATCTAACAATATATACTACTGTATTTTTTGCTTTTTTTTTCTTCTCAATGAAATTTTTCTAAAAAATTTCATTTAGGATTTTAGAGGTATTTAATTCTTCTCTTTTCCATTTTCTTGGAAGGTTTTTCATATGTTGTATGTAATGAGAATTACAAAAAAATTTTAATAACTCAATGACCTTAAGCTCCAATGCCAGAGAAGGTTACATTAATTCAATAAACACATTTTTTATTATTTATTTAATATATTAGTATATTTTTTTGGAAATAGCAATCCCTTGTCTGACCTTGAATGAAATTTAAAAGACCTAATATGATTATTACGACTGAGAATGGCTAAGATCTAAAACCAAAACTCTAAAGAAATGTAAATATCATGAGAAAAAATGATCTTTTATATTATTATTATTGACCTTAAAAAAACAACAAAAGAAAAGGATTTAGCCTGCAGGGAACAGCTGCTGAATATGATTTTAAACCCTGGAGATAAATACTATAAAAAAAGATAATTAGACGTAATTTTCTAAATAGTAAAATTATATTAAAACGCGATAAAAATACGAGAGTCGGGGCAAAAAAAAGAATAGAAATATAGACGTCTTTGAGATTAAAAACTTCATTTGCATATACATTTTAATTAATAATTGATTTATTTATTGATTTTTTTTTCTTTGTAAGTTTTTTCGATATCTGGGGTCATTTAGATTTTATCCACTTTTATTTAATTGGTAACCAATATAATTTAAATATTGCTTAGGACGGAAAGACAACCACTGATTCTTGGAACGTGAAGCGAGACCTCTACCTCAGTTTCAAGGAATAACGTAATTTCATTCATTGGTTGTTAAAAATATTAAATAATGCATATGAAATATATAGATCAATAGAATCATAGAATAAAATAAAAAGTTTTTTTTTTAATTTGGACCTCATAACATAATATATAAAAAAAATTATGTATTAATGTGTGAGTTTTTATTTTAAGATTTGTGTTGACTTATATCTCTGAAGTGATATGGATAAAAATTTGCATTTAGGATGGAACTTGTAGCGAATCGGTTTGATCACTTAATCCAAAAGAGGGGAAAGAGGGGCGGGAAAAACATCATTATTAGAAAGAGAACTCATTTATGCTCACCATCCTCTCTTCTGGCTAATGCTGGTTGACAGGGTTCAGAGTTCAATGTCTTCAGGTCTTTGCCTCCTTCACATCTGCAACAACGAGAGAAAAGATATAGAAAAAATCGAGTGAATTGATCATAACTTGATTCAATTTTTTTTTAAATTTATTATCTAGTTTAACCTCTCGGCCACGGGGGGAGGGGCATATAAAATTTAAAACTATATTAATATATTTTGAATAGTAGGAGTTTGTTTTGAAAAAGATGATGGTTTTCAAAACAATCCCTCAAGACTAAATATAAGTCAATATATCGTTTAAGAGAGACAATCATCTCGCTCATATATTAATATATTTTATTTACAATATAAAGTTATCCAGTCATTTCAATAAGAAAATAAAGGATTTTCAAAAAATTTTTGAATTTTCCAAAATAGGTATTTGGGAGCCCGATTATTTTTCTTGGACTCTCACTATTGTCCTCTATAAGGGTGCAAAATTTTCAAAATTCTATCGGGAAGTTGCTCAAACAGAGCCTGACAGATGGAAACTCCACTATATATATTTAAAAGTCAAAATGGCCTTAGCAACCGTAATTGACTAAAACTTTTTTTTTAAGTCTTTTTCGGCATCGGAGGCCATTTAGACTTCGTCCTTATTTATTTATATTAATTGGTAGCCAATATAATAGAAATAAAATTTTGTCGCTCGGGACGGGAAGCGAACCACTGACCTTTGGTGAAGCCAGACCTCTATATTATTTTTTATAAAATTTAAATTGCTATGATAATTTGATGAAATGATTTTTTTCCCTAGTCTTAGTCTTTCGCTCTCTGAAGCTCTTTAGACTGCATATTTATTAAAATTAATTTTTTTAAAGACTTTTTCGACATCTGAGGTCATTTAGACTCCATCCTTTTTATATTATTATAAATAAATTTTTGTCGCTCAGGATGCAAGCGAGACCTTTACCTCTGTACCAAGGGACAGGGATTTTATTTAAATAACTTGGTATACTAAATAATTTTTTATCGCTCAGATCATGAAGCATAATCTCTACCTCTGATCTAGAGGACAGGGCCACAATTAATCATCTATGACCAAAGACAAAACATTGGAGAAATTTTACCCTGAAGATGGCTAATTAAGTTGGCGAAAAATTTCACAAAAAAGTGAAGTGATTGGCACCTTGGTTTTTTTTTTTTTTTTTTTTTTAATTTTTTCGGCAGAGGAAGCAATTATACTCCGTCCTTATTTATTTATATTAATTGATAGCCAATATAAATCATTTTTCTCGCTCAGGACGGGTTCTTTGGTACAGGGCAAGTGGCAGGATCTGAAACATCTACCTCTAAAGAAAGTTGATTTCATTTCACGGAGTATATATCCATCTGCACCTATAATAAATAACAAATATATATTAAAATAATTAAAGATTTTCTATGTAAGATAATTGAAAAATTAAAGAAAGAATTCACTCAATGGAAAAATACTTTTTAATTATTTCGAGGATATGTCATACCTACTCTTTATTTGTCTATTTTATTGTTTTGCAGTGAAGGTTATGTATATAAAAAGAAAAAATTTTATTGGTTGGATAAAAAATTATTTTATCTATTATTACAATGTCATTTCAAGGGGTAGAGAAATTCCTATAAAATTTATTAATAGAATTTCTTCGTTTTTTTTTTTTTTTTTTATTTTATTTGTGAACTCGTTTAATGAGTTTAAATAAAAATTAGACAATGGAGAGGAATTTCCATTCTAGAGAAGATTGATTATGATTAGGCAATTTTGTAAGGCCAACTAACCTTGACCCTTCCCCTCTGTCCTAACTTTGATTATTTTTGAACTTTTAACTAAATCCTTTTACGATTCTCTCTCTTTGCTAGGCACTGAATTAAAGGTTATTTACATTTCCTTATTTACCCTGGATCTCATGGAAAATATTTCAATAAAAACATGATGTTTTCGCATATGTAATAGTAATACTTTTTTGAAATTAATAATTTAAATAAAATAATAAATATTTAATTTAAAAAATTATTTTTCTAACCTTTTAAAATAAGGTCACTAAAATTTTTATTTATTGCTTAACAAAAAATAAAATTTGCAACACATCATTAATGATGTAAACCTTTCAAAAAAATATTTTTACAAAAAATATAGGCCTAATGGTGAAAATATCCCAGAGGTCAGAGACGCAACTGAGGAAGAGGATCAAAGATCACCCTCCCCGGCCGTCAATTTTTTGGCGGTGTTACCTAAGAAAATTTGGCATGGACTTTTTTGAGGCGAATTCATTTGGTGAAGAGTGGAATAGGACAAAGTTGGTGGGAAAACTCTTTTGAGGGGCGGTAGAAGATTGATATAGACCTATAATATATTATATTCATATCCTTTAAAAGAATATAATTAATGTTTTAGTTCCGAAAAAAAATAATGTCCAACCGATGATCGAACCCGGGCGTCTCAGTTCGCTGGCCGAGTCTAAATATGTCTCATTAGAGTGTTTGTTTTTGACCCGTATTCAATCCCCAGCTGGAACACATTTTTTTCGGAGGTATATACTGTATAAATATTAATTATATGACTAGTAAACATTATTCAGGCCCCCCCGAGGCCGAGAGGTTAGAGATATTGACGATAACCTTCAAAGCCAAGGTGAGTGGGTTCGGATCTCAGGCAGCCAAATTAAAATTTATTTAAATCAAATGGATACCTATTGGTATAAATATACCTGGATAATTATATCGTAATATTCTATATAATATATCGTTTAAAGTCTATGAGGTTCTGAAAAGACTATAAAAACTCATTTCAGAGACTTGCTAACTTGTTATTAGATTTATTAATTAATGAAAATACACTGGCTGCACTCTTCTTTAATTCGTCTTTATCCCTTTTATAAATAAAAAATTTAATGTCTATGAAATGAGTTTTTATAGTCTTTTCAGAACCTCGGACCTCATTTTATAGACTTTAAATTAATTTAAAATTAATGAAAATACACTGGCTGCACTCTTCTTTAATTCGTCTTTATTCCTGAATATCTACCAGCCATATACCCCATAGTTACATTATTTATAAATTGTTATGCGTCCCCAGATAGGGTCGGAATTAAACATTGAATATTCATATAATAGTAATGAATTAAATATATAAAAAGCAATAAAAAAATTATTATAAATAATAAAAAATGAGCAATTAGCAATTTTCCGCCTAAATAATTGACCACCTCTCCTCTCCTAGACTTTATGATCTATTTCAAGTTGATAAAAACTTTTTTGGCATCTGAGGCATTTAGTCTCACTCCACATTTATTTAAATTAAGTGGAGACAATAAAATTTAAATAAATTTTATCGCTTAAGACGGGAAGCGGAGCACTGACGATCATGACGCAAGATCTTGCTCTCCTGGGGCCAAAAGCTAATTAATAAATCAAAGTTTATTTTTAGCTCCTCAACAATAAATCAATAATAAAAAAAAATTAGCAATAATAAAGAATCATATTTTGAATGAAGTCGAAAATAAAAATAGAAATTTTCTCTACCAACGCTTCCTATCAATGTCACAGTTTGAAGATCTACAAATTCATAACAACAACGGATATCATTTAATAAAAACATCAAGAATGTAATAGCCTGGAAGATTATAAAAATCAAACTTTTAGTATGTTCTTGATATCATTTATTTATATATATTTTTTTTTTAAACATGCAATTATTTTGAACTCTCCTCTTTATATATGTAACAATAGGGCCCCGTTTAAGCTAATATTTATTTGGGGAGCCCGAAAATAATTCTTGAGGCCCCTCAGCATTTTAGTTAAGCTACTGTTTATATCGTATATATTTTGTTTTTTGTTAATGCTTATTTTTTATATACATGGTTTAAATATACTGTTATATACAATTATATAGTGTAACATGCTTTATGGCTTAGGGTTAGAAGCATGAAAATAAATAAATAAATATTTTGATCAACTTCAACAATAGTAATTAATAAAAAAAAATTCCCCGGTTTGACAGGAATTAATTAAAACATGGATCAGAAAACTGGATATTATCTTAATGATTTAATTGTATACTGGATTAGATTTGTTAGGCGTAATGGAGACGTCAGAGGCTAATTGATTGCCTCGCACGCCGAAGCTCTCTCTTATCTGTTCGGCGTAACCTTGACGGAATTTTATTTAATAAATGCGTTGATAACTAAGGAGAATTATTCAGAGGCAAGGTCACGGAAAAGCTCTAGTCAGTCTATCAAGTTAAGTCGAAGTCAGTGTCGGTGGCATAGCAAATTATTATTTTATATTTCAATGTCAAATTTCAAGAAGAGTGTGATAACATACGACCTGGACGACTCCATTAACCTTGAAGAATTTCGGAATTATTAAGAAAACCAAGGACGAAAATATATTTAAAAAATTTTCTCTTTTATTGTTTATGTGTTGTCTAATTTAATTGTGATTGATGAGGAAAATCGATCCTGGTCAAAAGCCATTGATCTTTTAAATATTAAAAAAAAAAAAAAAAAAATGAATTTCTTCATAATTAAATTAAATAAAATTATCACAGATTAAGTGACCTTTGGAAAAGATTGAGTGATATTTTTTTTTTCTTAGCTGAGATGAGATTCTCTTACATATTCAAGCAATTTGTCCTTCCTGTTCACGTGGTTATCAATCTTGAATCGCTATTCGATTCAAGGTTAGTGTCATCATGATATAACCAGTAAATACGTACATATCTATAAAGATTTATATAAATATAGAATCGGTCAAAAAAAAATTTTTTTTTTGTAAAGAATTTTCCGATTTTACCAAATTATTTACCATATATTGTATATTATGTAAATAATATGAATAAAATATAAAAAGGACTTATGATGTTTAATATCCCTCTGCTGGGTTTCTACCCTTCGCGCAGAGGCAGGTGGTCAGTGGATCGCTTCCCGTCCTGAGCGATGAAATTTATTTAAATTATAGTGGTTACCAATTGATTTATATAAATATGAAAATGGTCTCAGATACCGAAAAAAAAAATATTCCGCTATTGACTTTCGGTAACTATTAGACCACTTGCAAAATCTACTATGTAGTCTTTTTGTTTTTACTTATTTTTATGATTTCGATAACTAGAAAAATTGACAGTGTTGGCTAATTTTTGTTGTTTTGCTTAGTAAAACTGTTTTATATAAGCGATTTAGTGAGAAATGTCACCCCATTCACTTCTCCCTGACGGATTATTAGATTTTGACTTTAGTTTCTCCTATAATATTAGGACAAAAACACATATTGGAATTTGTAGGCGCATTGACGTCGACATTTTAAAAGCTAAAGCGATCGTAAATGGAAGTTATGATCATGAGCCGTCGGATTTCTTCAATTCAATCTAATTCAAAAGGATAATAGCTTATTATTAGTGATTCCAATATCTGCCAAAGTCTGAATAGTATGTTAAGGTGCCCGTCGTTCGGGACTCAATTCAAAAATTTCTGGCTAGAGAGTACTAATAGAGCGGCCGAGAGGGCTAAGGTCTTTGTATGCTCGCCAAAAATTCAAATAATTATTAAATTTTAATAATAAATTGGGAATGCCCCAGCGAGGGGCTAAACTCTTGAAAGGGCTGATAATATGAAACATTTTTTATATAGGTATGGTTCTTTATAAGCTTAACAATCACAAGTTGTTTATTTTATTCATATTTACGAACAACGCCATTCTTAATAATAATAACATAATAGATTTTTAATTTCAATGGAAATGTAATATTGATTTAACCTTGAGATTGATGGTGTATATTATTATTGATTTAATTAGGCCAAGCGAGCGACGAGTGATTTTAAAAAACAATCATTAAGCTAGAAGGTTCTTCTGTGACAAACAAAAGAGAGAAGTTAAAATCATCCGTAATTGCGAATGATCCCCTCCTGAATGAATGTCTGGAGCAAGGAGACAAACAGGAAGGCCTGGAAGGTCAGAAGGCCTTAAGAGAAGTCCTGCACGTGTCTTCGGCCCTCGTGTCTTTGCCACGTGGAGCCTAGCTAAGAATAAAACGACGGCCCTTGGGAGATGAACCTCACACCCTCAGCTCGCTCTCTCTCTCGCTGGAGAAAATCTCCTCCGCTTTAAATCTCTTCATCTGACTAATTTTAGATCCCCTTCGCTTATTTACTCAGACTGATATTTCAATCTCTTTCTTCTATGATACAGTTTATTAACAATTGTTTATAATCCATAAAAATATAAAAAGAATTTTACTTTGATTTTTTTTTAAGTCTTTTTCGGCATCTGAGACCATTTAGACCCCGTCCTTATTTATTTAAATTAATTAGTAACCAATTGCTTTGACTTATTAACAAGAAGATTCAATAGAATATAAAATTTTATATATCATTATTGGCGGTCGATAAAGGTTTTCGAAAATTTTGAGTGTGATGAACTTAACCTTTTTACTTTTATACGACCTTTTTTTAAATTAATTTTTAAAATTTTTACAAATTTATATTTTACAACTTAGAGTGATTTTAAATGGGCTGCCTTTGAATATCTAGAATGGCTTTAACCCTGTTAACGAGGAGGTATGAGTTACTTTCTTACTTTAGGGATATTATTGAAAGGTTGGTTAATTTTTTGCGAGAGCAGTTGAGATGAAAAATTTTGAATGAAAAACTTGCTCTCGAAATCCGAGGCATCAATCCGATTGGCGAATTGCCGTGGAGTTTAATCCCTAAACCTCATAGAACCTTTGGTGTAAAAAAAATACCCAAACCTAATTTCTAAAGCTTAATCAGTTAATGGCATTCAAGAAGCGGAATATTTCAAAAATTTTAAGCACTAATGTGTAATTAAAAGTCTAAAACTGACAAGCGTATGCGTCTAATTGTTTCAAATTGCTATCTATTGTACTTAATGCCATCAATTTGTCTGTCTCAGATCATTCATAATTCATAAACGACATGAGAAATCGGTCCATACCAGGAGGTAGAAGGGGAAAAAGACGATAATGATGATGATAAATATTACACTTTCTAAATTTCAAGAAAAAATTTAAGCTAAAAGCAATTTTTTTGTAAAACTTAATAATAAATAAATAAATAAAAATTGTTACTTTAAATTTAATCCGCAGTGTCATTTAGATTGTAAAAATTGATTAAATGGAACGTTGAGAAAAATATTTTCACTATAGGCTAAATATTCCCCTTAAGAATTATTTATTTCTTATTCTAGATAAACTGTAAGTTCAGTGAACTAGGCATATTGCGTTCGAAATATGATGAAAAAAAAAAATTCATTTCCTTTTGCCCGGAAAGGGCTTTCATTATTAGATTTATTTTTTCATGCATTTTTCAGGAGTATAAAAAATAATCTATGAATCATCTGCGGCGGACAGCTGCAGAAACATATGCAGTGGAGCATTTTACATGACAGGCCACTACTGACTAGATGATGATTTATGAGTTTTGATTGGTCAGGGAAGGACAATGAAGATTAAATATTGGTTAAACTTTATATAATATGAACACGCGAAGCAGGTATAGAACAAAATATGCGCTTCTGAGACACAGAGATATATAGAAAAATGGAATACCATTTCTGCTCAAATTTGAAGTCCTTTCAAATCAGGGACTTGGATTTTGCTCCCAATCTACTTGGGTAGATCAATAAGTCCCTTCATCTGAATATTCATAAATAAATTGCATTTGTATCAGAAAATTTACAAAAAAAATTGTTTTTTATTTTCTTTTCGTCTCCACATTAAATATATTATATATTAAAAATTATATTTTTGTAGGGGGATGCAGGAATAAATTTTGAAAACTCAAGGGGTGCCAACAGATGAAGGGTTTTTTTTAAGTCTTTTTCGACATCGGAGGCCATTTAGACTCCGTCCTCATTTATTTAAATTAATTGGTAGCCAATATAATTTAATAAATTTTTGTCGCGGACGGGAAGCGAATCTTCGGTACGAGAAGATGAAGGGATTAAGAAATATTGTTTACAATAATAGTAAGTGTGACTGTAGACAGGCCGAACGGGTAGACGGATTTAAACAAAATTTAATATCTAACTTTTTAATTAGAGTTTCAGTCAATATAAACTTTTGGTAAAAATTAGCCAAGCCGAAATTATACTTCGAACATGAAAATCCACGATACCGTTTCAATTATGAACTTTATCAAAAAATACCTATATACAAAATTGTTCTATTCTTCATTTGGAACAACTTTTGTTTGAAAAACAAATTTATATCTTTTAGCATTTAATTAGAATTTTTGAATTTAGTTATAATTAAATTATTAATATGTTAATAGATTTAATAATATAGGGGAGTCATATTTATTTTCTGAGAAGTATGTATAGTTTCATCAAGATTCCTAAGTAGATTTTAACTATTCCAGTAAACTGCCGATGCTGCGCCTACGTACTTTCAGTACGAAGGATACGGGGGATCGGGTGGTCTGACGTCTTTAGGGGGCCCTGAGGAGGTGTCCTTGGTCTCTGCGACAGTTCAAATTACACTCTGAACCATCAGACAACCAACATCGTTTTGTTTTTAAATCTCTTATTCGTAAAATGCATTTTTCTCTCTGGTTAAAGATAAAGAACATAAAAAATATTATTTCTCAAAATGTAGTTAAAAATTATAAAAATAAATACAAGAAAAATTGTATCATTCAATATATTCAATTAATTAGTAAAGGCATAAAATGAAGTTTTGTGTCAAAAAATAATTTAGTATTTATATTTCGAATAAGTAGTTTAGAAGAAAGAGATTTATTATTTATAGTATGAAATTTTGGTGTTCCAATAAATGGATTCATTTTTAAATTGAGAGAGATTATTATTAGTATGGAATAAATATTTATAAATATGAATTGATGTTTATATTATGGAGGATAACGAATGCATTGACGGATTTTAATCAATCAAGGGTTATCTCTAGATATAATATAATATATTTTGACCTTTAAAAAGCTTATTAAAGATAGGTGATCTATTAACTTTGAACGTAATTAAAAAAAGATATCATCTTTTTTTTTTATAAATAAAAAACAAACATCATCTTTTATAAAAAAGTTGTAAAACTTTTTCTCGGAAGAATGAATAGATCTCTTCCCACAACTTAACGGATTGTTATTGGTATGAAGAGTTTGTTTTATTCTTCTACTCTTATTTAGAGATCGCCGAAAGAGAGAGAGGGCGCAAATCGGCCCTTTGCAAAGTCTAGCATTTAAAATTCCCTTCAAGGAGCATAGAGAATTGCCAGGATAGTTCGTGGATGCCATTCACGTCCTCAAGAATGTTGTCTAATTTTTTAAATTAAACAAAAATTTTTAAATAAATTATTAATATTTGTCTGAGAAGATTAAGAGTTAGTCCGGCCAGTCTTGGAATTCCCACTATAAAACTGCGATACCCACCCCATAATCTCTTCAAGCAAGCATGAAAGCACTTTTTCACTTTCTCCACTTTTCCTCGGAATGCCTAGCTCATGCCTATCTTCACTGCCTCTGGAACTCCTAAAATATCCAGACTATGTTTCAAATCTCGTATTTCAAAAGTAAAAAAAAAAATGTTATATTAATTTTTACATACTTAATCTAAATATAAAATTTTCGTTCGATATTTTAATTATTCTTCGGAAAAACTGGTCTCACCTAACAATACCAATTTGTGAGAAAAATTTAAGTAATTTTTTAACTTGTTAGACCAAAATATATTTACTTAAGTGTTAGTATAAATTTATTATACTCTAGTTTCAATACAAATTGTATAAACCAAGACTTTAATAATCTAATAATTTTGAAAATTAAATTATAAATATTTTTTTCCCCAAGGGCGGCAGCTGAGGCGATTCTTCTGGCCAGATGAAGCGAACCAGAGAGGGGGTCAATTCCGTTATGAAATATAAAAGAATTTTTTTTTTCTTCTTTAAAAAAATGAATAAATAACAGTGTTATCCAAAAGTTTCCTGTCAACAAATTGTAATATGAAGCAGCTCCCAGGAGGAGTGATAAGGCTCCTATTTCAAAATCATTAGATAAAAGTTCTTTTCCAGAGTGATAAAATTTATTTAAAATAATTGGATACCAATTAATTTGTATAAATATTTACTGATAGTGGTTATCGTCAAATTTAATAGGCTGTAGAATTTTATCTTTAATGTCTATATGGCCATTTTAAATTTTTTCTTCGAGGAGGGGAAATTATCTCCTCAATCTCCGATTTGTGTACTCACTTTTATTAAAAGGAAATTCTTTTATATTATATATAAATATAAAGTGCCGTAAAATGGGGGAGGGGAAAGAGTAGATGGATAGGCCAAATTATTAGAGAGGCTTAAAAATTGTTAGATACAAAAAATACAATATTTTATAAAATTTGCAAGAATAAAATCCAGATTTTAAATAATAGCAATAT
>JAAAKE020135758.1:0-13918 GCA_010014785.2 Anisolabis maritima
TGAATTTATTTATTGTAGTATGATTATTCTCCACAGGAATGTGACCTTCTAGAATTTCATGGAAATTAGCAAAAACAATTTATATATCAACCAATAAAAATATATTAATTAGGTATCACATACTTAATACTGTTTATCAACAACTCTTATTTATTAAATGCTTTTATTTAATTTTCTTTATCTGACTGTCTGTCACTCCTTCTGTCTGATCAAAATCTAGTCAATTTTTTAAATCCCTCTTTATTAGCTAGAGATATGAAATTTTATATATAAGCTCAGTTCCGTTGACATCACATTTTAGTGAAATGAGGCAAAAATCGATCCATTTACATGGTACTACATTTTAAGTTAAAACCTAAAAAATCAAAATATCTCTTCAGATAAAAAATAATCATATACAAAAAAATTGTTCTATTTATAATTTTATATATATTCTGTTTGAGAAAAATGTTTGTAAAAAAAACCTATTTAAAGGAAAATAATTTTTTTTTAAATATATTTTCCAGTTAGCTGACACCTTTCGATCCCACATTTATAAGTTTATTAGTTATATACAAATTTTAAAAAATATATATATACATTTAAATAATAGGGAATCAAAAAAAAGTACATTTATATAAATAAAGTTAGTCCAAACAATACACTATATAAAAATTAAAGCAAAAACATTACAGTGTTTCGAAAATTAATAAAAAAAACAATATTAATGTATACTTGTAGTGAAAAAAAATTATAAATAAGACTAAAATGTATTTTAAAAAAAACTTTAAAATGCACAAAAAAAAATTTTTTTACATAAAATTGGTGAATGATTATGGCAAAATATAAAGCGTGGACACTCATTGAAACCTAATATATCAAGAATGGGAAATTAAATAAAATATTCACTGAGCGCATACGGTTTTATATTTTATCATAAACATTCAACCATTTTATGCAAAAAGTTATTTTCCTCTTTTTTGTGAATTTGAAATAAAAACGTGTTTTTATTTTTGTTTTATTAATAATTATTTAGTTCTCTTGAGTATATATAATGGAAGTTACGCGGAAAAGAAATATTACTTCTTTATAATAATAATTTTTTAATTAATTTAACAAATTCAAAAAATTGATTATAAGCAAGTAGCTATAATTTTGGTCGTTTAAATTTTACCAGATTTATTTTATACTTATTATGTCGTAATTTTAATTATTTTAGCAAAATTTATTATTTCCATAGTCATAATAACTTTAAATAATATGAAATTTGTTATTATAATTCAGAGATCATTATAAAATTTTAATTAATTTCCCTTTATTTCTCTTTTACTTCTTTTTTATAATCTTCGTGTGACAAAACTTTCAAGCTAATAAGAGAATATTTTAAATTTCTTTAAGAATCATTAGTCTGGTTGTTCCCGATTTTTTCGTTAAAGGAATTCAAAGCTATAAAGTAAGAACTTTTAATTGGCTGATTAATAAGAACATTGAGGAATAACTTCCCTTTCGGATGAAATGGTTGTTCAATGCCAAGTTATGATAATAAATGTAAACTAAGGCCCTTTGATAAAACAATAGTATTTCGAAGGAGAAATTACCAATATATTTTGAGGAGAAAAATTCTAAGATGTTCAAGTTATAATGATAGAGAGAAGCAAAGATAAAACATAAAAGGTTTTAATCAAAAAAATAAGAGTTTTTTGTACTTAGTAATGGGATACAGTTGGTTTAAGATATAAAAAAATACCAAAAAATAATATGGATTTTAATAAACACTATTTGTTCAAATATATAATTTGATTTTATAAATAGCTTCAGGGATTCAAATTTTTTTTCAAGTCTTTTTCGGTATCTGGGGCCGTTTAGGCCCCGCCCTTATTTATATAAATTAATTGGTTGCCAATATAATTCGAATACATTTTTGTGCTTAGGTCGTGAAGCGAACCGTTGACCTTTGGTACGCGAAGCGGGAGTGTGTCCAAGGGTTTGTGTAATGACAGGCATTTTTGAAATTTTAAAATACTGAAAGGCGCAAGGTTTTAACGTAAATTGATGAATAAATATTATTTTTCATCTTTTCTAGAGCTTAAATTATTTTAAATTTCTAAAATTTATTAATTTTCATTATTTATTGTACTAATAACCTCACTCCTTAGTCATGGTCCGTTGGGGTTAGTCTAGAGATAACTTTCATGGGATTATCCCGTTTCCTTCTTCAGAAGGAGGTGTAGTTGGATATATTTTTGACATGAGGTGGATTTAAACCCAACTCCGTTCGGCTAATCGCCTCTTCATTTATTATTATAATACTAATATTATTCTTATGAATATATTTTTTTAAGAATTATATTATAATATAATAATAAAAAATAAATTAGCAGAAATAGTCATTAATTTTTTCAAACTCTTTAGAGCTAAAAGATCAGTAACTAATTTTTAAAAAAATTTTTAAAGTTTATTAAGAAAACGCATACATCCATCCATACATGAATAGTTTAAAATGGCATTAGTAATTTGAATGTCCTTGATTAGATAACAGCTGAAAATCGTATGTCAGTAGTAGTTAGTTAACCACCAGAGCACCTATACTTTGATTGTCTAGCAATTACTTGTTTTTATTTCGTCCTGACTTGTTGGAAATTGGTAAGTTTTTGATATTAATAATTATTTAATAAATTACATTACATATTTTTCATAATAATAATAATCTTTATTCAACAAAATTTTTTAATACATTTGTTTATCTTTGAATCCGAGCTCTCTATCAAAAATCCTTATTTTGTTTGCCTTTGCGAATGATATAAATGTTTATGGTGGAGGATAAATGATTATTCCTAAAAATTTCAATTGTATTTATTCAATTAGGTTTGTTTGAGATGCATTGCAGCCAGGCCGGTGCAGCGTACGATACAATAGGCCGGAATATTAACTTGTATAGGAAAATTTGTTGTCTGTCATGGGAACTTGTACTTTTGATTATTGGGCAGAGAATTTTGGGTCATATATCACATTATATATATTTCAATAAAAGTGATCTCTTATTATTTTAGTTTATTTATTTAAAAATATTATTCTAAAAGAGAAACGTTTGGTCCTTAGCATTATTAAAGAAAGAAAAAAGATCAGTTTGTGTGGATATCGTTTACTAAGCTGTCCCTTTCATTTTAATTATCCACGCTGCAATAAGTTAATCCTCCTGCTCAAAATAAATTTGTAATGTCATTTTTATATTTTTAACTTTAATCTATTCTAATCAGAATGTCTAATTTAAATATTTTATTTAAATGAATTATGATGACCCCAGTTCATAATTGATTTTTGATTTTAGACAAATATTTAACAATTTAACCAAAAAGAGATGCTGATAGCCTCTGCTTTCAAATGAGTTCTGTCTGTCTGTCTGCTTAGTATAGTATTTGTATCATATATCCCATTATAACGCGGGAATGACAAACAACAATTAAATCCAAGCCTTTATTTAAATTATCAAGATAGGGGATGAAGTAAATATTTAAATAAACCTTTAGTTTAAAATGACTTTGAATAATATTTAACCTGAGAGATGTAGTGAATTGTTTTATCTCGTAGCTTTCATATTTAGTTCTGTACTTTTACTGTTAGTACAATTCCAAGTATTGTTCTCTCTTATTCAAATCAGAAATTTACCGATTAATACTCGGAAAAATTATTCCCTTAATTTCTTTGTTTTTATTTCTAGCTATTTATTTTTTACTTCTAAATGGACTCGAGTCCTTTTTCCATTAATCTAATCTGTCCTAAGTTAAATGTCTTGGTTGAAGAAAGACCTTCAGTTTGTATCCTATTCTTTTTACGAAGAGCACATCATTAAGGCTGTAATACTTCTTAATAGCCCTTAGTGCTGTCTTTAAATACTTACTAACAACTTTTTTAGATAAAATTTCATGCGGATCATTAATTTTTACTTACCTATATAAAAAGTCAACAGGATGGGGGTCCGGGGAGATATTCAGGAGTAAAATCATCCTAATTTTTTAACACTCTTTAAAAATAAATTGAAAAAAAATAAAAATAAATAAAAATAAAAATAAATAAATAAATAATAAATCTCTGTTTTATTTATTTATTTATTTTTTATTTTTTTTTTTTTTTAATTTCATATAATTTATTTATACGTTTTAAGTGTGTGACCTTTAGTATCCCATTCCATTAGATCTGAAGTTTTTTTGTCTTTTTCCGCATCTGAAGCCATTTCGACTGTCATTTTTTATTTCTATTAATTAATAATATATATAAATTTTTGTCACTCAGGACGGGAAGCGAAACACCGACCTTTGTACCAAAGGGCAGACAGAGCTAAGAATCCAAAGTTAGATAAAGTAGATATTATTTAATAATCCACTTATCATTTATAATAATAAAAGAAGGCTGTTAGGATTTTTTTTTGTAGAACAAAGTATTTTCAACTTGGTAAATACATGTAAAATATATGATTCAATGATGACGTCTGAATATTCCAGGAGGATAGTGGAGTAATGTGAAGGTGTGTGTCAAGTGTGATAAATAAAATCTTTGAGGCGATCGATTTCGCTTCATCATCATGCCTTGCGTTGAGATGATGCTTTAAATAAAGCAATTTGATCGCCTTAAAGAAGAATTTATTTATCACTCCCCTATCTTCTTGAAAAATCTATTTTTTGCAAATACTACTTAAAGATTTTCCTTCCACTGAAGATGGCAAAAGTTTTGCTGTCGAAACCTTAGAGGGATAGAAAATAAATCAATTTCTTACTTTTTCTTATAATATATAATGAGAAAGTATTGCAATCGCAAAAAAAATCCATGTCGAGATTTTTTTTTATTTTAAGCCGATTTCCCCTCTTTTCTTTATAATATTGTAGGTATTGTAGAGATTTATGTAGAGTTTTTTGGACAGAGGAGAGCATTGACCGGCCATTACATACACTCCATGGATTTTATATCTTTCTAAGAAAAAGGGGCGTAGAGAATAATTCCAAATCCCTTTCTCATAACTCCTGGTTACGTTACTCCTGGGGTGAGACGATTGAAAAAATTTTTATGCAGCGAAACTTTCCTTATTATTCTAGTTTTTTCTGTTATTTTTCCAATAGTTGTACATATTATTTTAACAAATTTTCTTAAATTTTTTATTCTAATGGAAGTCCGTTAGTATTTTCAATATTTGATTTGTAGAGCCCTTTAATTTAAATGGGAAATAGCAAAAATATTTTTGGGTCTCGAGTCTTCCCCCCTAACTTTGTATACATTATTTCTATTATATTATTCCGAATTTTTTTAAATAGTATCCTATTATACTCCGGGATCTTAGCTTATTCATTCTCTTCCTTCGCATCCCACAGATTGAAAAACGAAGGCCTCTAATTAAAACGATAATTCATCTTAAATTTATCAATCATTATTAATAAACTTCACTGATGACCAATAAGATTTTTATTTTTAGAAACTAATTTAACTTAATAATTTCGCTATAAACCCGCTACTCTAATGAAGTTTAGAACTTCTCTATATAGATGATCGATTCAAATAATCTTTCCATTTATTTAATATCTACATAAAGGGACTGTTTTGACACGATTACATCGTTATTATTAAAGAGATTATATCTAGAAATGATTGCGTCATGGGTGTATTATTACATGCATCGAGACTTAAGCTTTATTGATATTTTTTTCTGAAATTTAATTTCTCCATAGATAAATAAACCTATCAATTATTTATTCCTCTTCCTTTCTATTCTGTTTCTCTTTAATCTTTTTTTCCTCTCTAATGGGTTAGTATTCGGCCTAATGCCCTATCTGGGCTTCTGATTTAGATAGCGGCTGTGATCCTTCGGGATAGCAATTGGGACATGCCACTCCCTCGGGACTCCTTATTCAGCCATTTCACAGAGACGTCTTTGGTTCAATTACCCACAAATCACCATCCCTCTAACAGTGACCATTATGGGAGACGATAAAATTTCAAACCTATCCTTCTTAACCTTGTAACTTTCATTCATTCTTAACCTGATTTTATATAATTGATTCAGTCGATAGTATTTCACCCCCCTCCCCTCTCTTTTAGCTTCAAAAATCCGTTATATAAGTAATCCGATTAGTTACAGAAGTCAGACATCATTAAAAGTTTCAAAGAACATTAATTAATCCATTTTAGTTTGTTCAAGAAAGATGTATATTCAATTAATTGTTAACTTTGAAATAATTAGTAAAAATCTGGTGTGACGGCCGTACTTCACACAACTTTCTCTTACGAAAGGTAAGAAAAATTGTGTGATTTACTATCAAACAAGATTTTTTGCTTTGGGTGTCCTAGGGTAGCTGGTCCAAAAATTTATTTTAACTTTTATTTTTAGAGATTTTTCGTCTGTGTATATTAATCAATTATTAATAATATTATAAAAAAATTTAATTGGCAATTATATTTCGTTTATTATCAAACATAAGAATTTTTTAAAAGCCTTTTTGAGTATGAGAGGCCATTTAGACTCTGTCCTTATTTATTTGTATTAATTGGTAACCAAAATAATATGAATAAATTTTTGCGAGCCACTGGCCTTAGGTACGTGGGGCAACCTCTCCCACTGCACCAAGAGACAGGGCAACATAGGAATTTTTTTAACTCATTTCAAAACGATACATATATATATATTTATTACAATACAAATAATTCCGGAATATTTATTTAGACCAAATGATTTTCTATTGATTAAAATAAATTTTTATCGGACTGCCTGGGATTTGAACCAACATCCTTTGGCTTTTAAGGTTACCAACATTGGTAATGTCACTATCTTAATCAAACCTCTCCGCCATGATGTGGGAGCAAGATAAGAATTAAACATATTTATATTTTGTTGCGATGGGAATGTGTTGTCTTATATTTTCTATGGGATTCTTAAAATATAAAATTGAACTAGCCAAACTATTTTCAGATGGAAAATGATTATTAATTATCTAATAGTTTCAAGTGCAAGTGAGGTGGATACTTAGTTTAGCTTAAATATAAAATTTCAGCCTCAAACGTTTTTTCGTTTTTGAGAAATTTATTCCCAGACACGCAGACAGACCATTTTGCGAGTCCCATTTTTTGTTTAGGCTCAGGGGTCCTCAAAATGTGTAGTTCTCTTGAAATCTCGAGATCGATTTTTTTGCGATCGCACACATATTCTCTTCTCTCATTTAATGCACTCATTTTATTATTATTATTATTATTATTATTTTTTTTTTATACAAACCTCGTCTCTCTATTTTTACTTTCTCTTAATGGAATATTTCTCCATGAGGTCAGTGGCCATTTATTTATGATGGAAATTGAATATGAAATTCCGATTTTTGTTTATTAATTATTTCTTCTTTCCCCAATTGCTTACTTATTAATTAATTATGTTCTTATATATGATCTACTGTATTTAATAAATAAATTTTTGAAATTTCATTGGAATAAGCTGGAATGTAGATAATGTAAGTATGGAGAAAATACCAACAGTATTTTATTATGCAAATATATATGTGTAGCGATTAAACTGTTGGTTTTTCCTCCATACTTCTAAATATTTTTAAATTTTCAGTATTTTTCAGTTCATATATTAAATTATTTTACTCAAAAGGTTATAATTCCGCTCCCCTTATATAATACTTACACTGTCACTGTCACATTTATGAATAATCAATTTTAGTAAAAGAAGTATGCACAGTTGTTGGATAAGTATCCAATATTTAGAATTTGAATTAAATGGTAAAATCACATTATAATTAAAAAAATGAAACAAAGAGGAAAAAAATCAGAACTGCTGTCCCCTACACGAATATTACAGTCCGAGATCTAGAGAGAATGGAATTTTAAAACAATGTTTTGTTTTTTTTTTACTTTATATTATATTATTTTATTTCAATTTTTGAATTTCCCTTTAGGCTTTTTGGCATTTCTCGGCTCGCTTTGTTTGTTTTTTTTTACCTGAGCTCACATAATAGAAATATTAAATTATTTTTTATAATTATATTTTCAATTTACTTTCATTTTTAATATACATTAAATATCATATCAAAGAGTGTTAATAAATATAAAAATAAAATATTACCTCTTAGAAGAAAGCAGCTACACGTTCAACTGCATAAGTCAATTCCTATAAATTAATATAGTGGCAAACGTAGTTTTTCTATTCCTTTGTGTAGGGCTCAAAGGAGACTGCTATTTTGCTCTCCTCATCTTCAACTGGGAGTAAGACAATGCTCTTACTTCTCTACATGAATAAAACCAATCAAGTATGCATAGTTGTTGATTTCTAAGAACATATAACTGGCCATGCATGGCCTTAAAGAATCCTGGAGCAATTAATCTAAATATAAATGAGTGTGCCATTTTTGATTATCTAACTTTCAGCAACTAAACACGAACTAATTTCTGTGGCGTGACAAAGCATATCATCCAACTATCTGATCAAGCAAAAGAAAGTAATGTGATGTGCAATCACACCAGATTTTTTATTTATTTTTTCTTTCATTTTCCGAGAAGTAAATAATGGTACCATCAATTTTTTTATTTCAAAGGAAAAAGATATTTAACAAACATTAAATCTGGTAGTTAAGTGCTTCATTCGTTTGTCATATTAAAAATAAAATCTCTCCTTTTTTCCTTCTTACCTCTCTCTTTTTATCTATAAAACTTTTCAAAAAAAAAACATACTCCTTACTCTTCCTATCACTCTTAGCGTCAATTTATAAAGGATGAGCTGCTAATATAAATATATTAATATATATTTTTATGCTACCTTATTATCCGGGCATATATTCATTTGTTTTTCACTAATAAATTTCTATCACATTAACTGGGAATCCAGACCCACCTCCCTTGGATAATTAATTTATCCCCATAAATATTCAATAACCAATTATTTAATTAACTCATTATATTTTGGATTAACACAAAATAAAAAAGAATCTTGAGTATTCTCTCAACTGAGGCTCATCTCATGAGTGGCAGATTCGTCTCCCCATCTTCCATTCAGTCAATATTAAATTTCTTCTGGTTGGCTTGTTTGTGAGTTCATTTGTAAAATCTGTTTATTGATCTTGCCACTTTAGATGGCTGACATTTGTCTTGCAGACAGCTTGTGAACTCCAAACTAACAGTCTAACGAAGTCACCTAATCACAAAACCAGCCCCATATCTTTCCTCTCATTTTATTCTCTTTCTGTTTCTCTGCTCCATTTTCTATTTACCCGAAAGCTATTTTTTTAGGCCCTCCTTCCCCCAATTCTCCCGGTTTAGTATTAAACCAAGGACCTGCACATGCGGGAAACAACTTCGAATCTCATTCATACTTGACCTCGGTTCTTTCATTAGAACCACCTTCAAGTACACCACTTGACTTTTTTTATTTATTTAATATCTTTTTCCATTTCATGTTCTACATAAAATTGATTTCATTCGCTCTTATACCCAATATACTTTCTGACTAACAAAAATATAATCCACAATTTAAAAAAAAAAAAGAGTAGTTTGTATCGTGACACGGTAACGATTTTTTTTTAACAAAAATATAGGTAATATGAAATGATTGACTTTTGTTTAGCTTTGTTTGAAAAAGTTGGTTGTTTTCAAACAACGGTTCAAAAAGCCAGTCAATATATGGCTTAAAATAAAATTGCATAATTCGAGCCCCACCTGAACTCGAACCGGGGCTTCCTTTACACCAGGACGGCCCAACAAAGACAACATCTTACGCTCGCCAATATAACCAGTGAAAATTATAATTTCACTTCGAAGGATACCTTTCGTTTAGCAATGCCATCTAGCAAGCCAGATTGGAATTAACGTCACAATTCAAATAGCAACCTAGGACTGAAACCATTTAAGGAGGAGAGGCGATTTGAACTGATGAACTGAATATAGGTCTTTCTACCTTTAAAAGCCTAGAGATGGATTCGGATCCCCAGCCAACAATAGATTAAATAAATATGTCTTAATAAATGAATTGTTTGCAATCTGACCTCAGATGCCGAAAAGATAAAAATGAAAAGAATGTAAAAGAGTGAATAGAAAGAGAGTAGTCAGCTATAGCTTATTCTTTTCCGTTTCGATCGGCACCGATAATGTTTCTTATTGATTAATTTCCCAAAATGCTAAAATATTAAATTCTTTAAATGACATTATCAAAATTTTTTGAAAAAGTCGTTACAGTGGATTAATGATATTTTACCTAGTCTATCTTATCTTTAGTTTATTTCATTAAACTAGGTAGATGCGTTCACCTGCTATGCACTCTTAAACTAGGTATAATGGGCAACTGAGACAAAAGAAGTGTTTACACCTCATGAAAATCGGTCATATCAGTGCATCCGTGTGCACTTGTTCGTGGTTTATTCTTTTTTTATTTATCTATATTTTCGTCGAGCAGATTGGCATCCCGATTTATATAAGATTGAATTTATTTATCTTTTTAAAACCAATTTGTTGAAACAAGAGATAAACAATAGAAAAAACAACCCTTCTATTATATTTTTCAAAAAAAAAAAAAAAATCTTTTCGATTGTAAATCGACATATATATAATATAAATGGATAGATTCTTTAAAGTAAAATCATCCTTTCATCTTTAGAAAAGCTTATTTTTATTTTTTATTAAAGATAAATCATTTATATATTTTATTATACACATAAAATAGATAAAGTCTTAAAATATATCTTTACAAAAAGTAGAGTTTTTATTCAAACTGCTTTTTTAATAGCCTATATATTCTTTTTGCTCTATTGAGAAAATATAATTTACATTAGATCAAATCAAACAAGTGGATGCTTTTTCAATTACTCAACTGCATATTTTTATTATTTTTTTTATTAATCAAGAAAATATAATATTTTTCCAAAGCTATAAGACTATGTTGTTCTACTTTTTTAAATTTATTAGTAAAATATACATTATTTGAACAGAATTATTCATGTCCTTCAATAAAATTAATATTAATAAAACTTACTTTTTTTTCTCAAACATAATAAAAAAACATTAATATAAAATATTATGTTCTTAAATTTTTTTAAAAATTAATATTAGATAATTGGCCGTTACATTGTTATATTTATGTTAAAATATTTTTTTTTAATGTACAATAAGTGCAAGTAAATGCAAATAGTCATCCAAAATAAATAATAATAAATATGAGGAAAAAATGTAATAATGATTTATATGAGAAAAATAATTGTCATAACTTTTCTAGATTCTGTGTAAAATTTCTGGATTTTTATGAGAAAAGTTATTATTGAAGGTGTATTGAGTGTTTTAAACTTCAATAGGGCGCAAAAAGAACGACTGGGTATAATATAGCCATATTTAATTTTTTTGACTTTTTGAGAATGTCAACGCCCTTCATACTTCAAGCATGTGACTACTACTACTAGACCTCACAGGACCTCCCTTTGAGTACCCAGGAAGCTACAATTCAGCTGATAATTGTTGTAATTTGTAATTTATTTAATTCCATTTTTTCCTAAGTTCACTCTTCTTTGAATCAATAATTATATATCCTCTTCAATGTACTGTCAAATACGAATCTAGTATTGAGAAAGATAAGATATAGGTGTATGAATATTGATTCAATCTTCTTAATGTCTCTAATGACCCAAGCTAAAGTGGAAAAAAGAATATAAATAAAATTGTGAAAATCACTCGAGACAAGCCTCTTATCCCTTCCTTATATATAAAAACATATTTTGAGTTTTGTTATTTTTCAAAATAATATTGATAACAGGGGGATATAATTTGCATTTGAAGACTGATGTTATGATTGAAAAAATGAAATTTTTTAAATTAATATTTGATTTGGCAATTTCTTATATTCTACATATACGTACATACATATATATATATATATTCTTTCAAAAATTACTTCAAGAACTAAGGGGCCCTCAAAACATTTTTTTTATTTAAAACTATAATTTAAACATTATATTCTATATATATAAATAATATAAACTTCATCTTTTTTTTTTTAACAGGGTATTTTTTATTATTTTTGTTTCACTGATTGGTTTTTCTTAAATTTTTGCCTTTTTTTCGTGTCTTCGCTTCTCATTAAAAATCGATGGGTTAATCGATTAATTGGTTCAATGAACAAGATTTTTTAAGTGCATATACACAGAAAGTTATTTTAGATGAAAAAGACTAATTTATTATAAGAAGATTATTTCTGACAATTCTTTTATTGTATTTATGTTTGACTTCTCGAGATGTGTTGTATCTGCCTTCATTTTAGAATTCGGATTCCATTTTTTTATTTCTGAATGTGAAATTTAGGCCTTAGTTCTTTTAACTGAAAAGAGTGATATGATAAATACGAATTTATTTTATTATAGGCATATTAATAATATTTGATATACAGACTTTAAAAAATGACTTGATAAATGTTCTTTACACGTTAAAAATGACTCTAAAATGAATGAAAAAGTGGAATTAATGTTTCTTAGTGGCTGTCAGAAATGAACCCAGTGATAAGTGACAGATGATTTTAATGTCAGAGAGGAACTTAATAAAGGACTTAGCGAAAAATTTAAGGAAATTAGATTTATAATGGCTTTGACTTAAAAATAATTTCATTAAAAATAAATTTATTGACATGACAAACAATTTAATTTAATTCATTCTATTATTTTGGAATAATTTTCTTCAGGATTTCAATAGAATGCATTCCCGGCATCTCTAGAGGTGAGTTATTAATGATGTATTTGAAGGAGGAGGAACCATAAAATAAATAAATCTTATTTTTGTTGACTTGACGAAATTGACTTTGTTCCTAACCAAAAATGCCAACAAGACATTTTAACATTTTAGACACTTTTGTTTGACCTTTTTTTTAGATTCTAGAAAGAAAATGTGCCTGTTCTAGAAGAAGCCCTCTGAACCCTTTTTAAACCCAAATATTTTTAGATAATTTTTTGTAGTAAGGTCAATTCAGAATCCCTCTTTAACCAGTCCCCCTTTACTAGACATACATGAATACATACATGCATCCATACTATAATACATGAAGGCAAGAAACGTTCCACTCCTCCCAACCTGTCCTTTTTGTTTGTCCTGCTTTGTTACACCACGTTTAACACAAGTGCATGGAATGTTACCAAAAGTTGTTCTCGGATTAGCTTTAAAGAAAAGTCTCGTGCCATCCTTTGCGCCTATTTTTATTTTTATTTCCAAACATAACTTTTAAAGCATTTCTTTTTTCCCTTTTCTCAGTTCTGAATATTTGATCTCTTTCACATTGTTTGAAGGAGATGCCAAGATCATATCATTTTTTCATACCTTGGCATTTTTCATTTTCCCAACTGAACCCTTGAATAAATATTTTAAAATATCTCATAAATATAAAAAATCTGGTGTGAAGGCCGCTCATCACGCAACGTTCGAGCTCTCTTGGTAGCCGGTTCACAATTTTATTATTTTTAATTTTTGTGTTTATTAATCAAATAACAAAATTATAAAAAATAAATAAATTAAATTAATTGATATTGACAATGTTGATAAACGTAAAAGCCAAGGGGTGTGGATTCGAATGACATCGCAGTACGATGAATATTTATTTATACCAATTGGATACCAATTGATGTAAATAAATGTGCCTGGATTAAATGTATCATAAATATATATTTTATATTGTTTAGAGTCTCTATGGCCTCAGATACAGAAAAATTGGCATTTAAATCTCGTTTATTAATAAGAATAGGAATTGAAAATATTTATATTAATAATTTGTGCCCATGGCAATTAATTATCCTATCTTTTCTTTGAGATTATTAAAATCCTAAATTGAGCCTCACTCTATTTAGAGGTGGAAAAGATAATTCTATTTATATATATATATATACATATATATATATATACAGTTAATTTAATCAATATTGTTAGAAAAAATCATCAAAAACTTAAAAAC
>JAAAKE020135769.1:0-13917 GCA_010014785.2 Anisolabis maritima
AGAAGTGAACGGGAACTACTTTAGTTTTCGATCAGTTTTTTTTTTTTGATCAATTCAAAAAACATTTATTGACATGAAAATTTAAGGGCAGATTTTTTTTTATTAAAAAAAGCCTAAAAAAAAAAAAAAAAAAGAAGTAGGGATGAACCCTAACAAGAAGTTCTTATAATTTAAATAAAAAGAAAATTATTTTCTCTTTCAAATAAAAGCAAAGTCGACCAATGAGGAGATTAAGAATTGCGCACTTGCAGGGATTTAGATGACATTAATATTTGGATTTTTTTCAAATGAAGTACAACTTCGGGTGGATGGATTGCATCAAAAAGAAAAAAATATATGAAAAATGCAAAGAAAATAATTCATAGAGAATTGCAATTTTTTTTTTCGAAACGAAATCTGCACCCCGAAACCCAGACGAGGTATGGATGTAGAAATCAACTGGCCTTTCATTTCGCAATTGAAATCTTGAAATTGTTTTGCATCTCTCTCTCTTATTTGGGCACGAATTCTTATGAAAAAACAGAAAACTCACTTTTATTTAATCATAAATGTATACAAAATTTTTGGTTGAGATCTACCCATTTTAAGGGCACCTTTTATTAGTGACCCCGACAATTTCAAATTTTGAATTTTCCGCTTTCTATTTTTAATAATTTTTCGTTATTTTTTATTAAATAAAGATATTTAGTGCTTGATGTTGATTGAATTTAATGGGAAATTAAATTCTTTAACGAGAACATTCCTCTTTTGGTCATAAAATGGCATAAAATTAAAGAAAAGTCAATTTTTTATTTTTGTTTGACATGTGAATTTATTTATTTTTATTTTCATCAAATTATATAAAAACTATGAATGATATAAAAATAGTGAAAAGTGATTCTTACTCTGCATAAAATTCTGCGTTGAATGCATATATCATATAAATTTCTTGGTTAATGATAACTAGGCAGTCATTTTTTTAATGAATTTTATTTAATTACTCATAAAATAATTAAGATATAAAAATGGGGATTATTGCTTCATAACCAGCATAAAATTCTGCATCAAATATATATATATATATATATATATATATATATATCTACTAAGCTCTTTAATTTATTATCTAATATTTTTATGATTTTTAACAATAGATCAAAAACTATTGGAGATATTTAAATGTTGTCTACAGATTCTTTATCTCGATGAAATTTTACATTGAAATGATATATCATATCTCTTTATAGGGTTTTATGAAATATTTCTTCATAGAGACAATATATTTTTTTCTATCTCAACAATCCTTTCCTCCTCGCTCTGCCCACTTTTCTATTTTTATCTCTCTCTCCTCCAAGGTCACCTGATACTCTTTTTGTAATATTCTCCTCTTTCTCTTTAAACCTCTCAATCTATTTGCTTAATATTTTTTCTTAATCAAAACAAAAAATATCAATCCTTGATTGATTTGATAAAAAATTCAAATTGTGGGTCATTGACACCTCGATGAGAATTACTCATTTCATATTTGTGTCACATTGAGGTCCCAGTTTGAGAATCGCTCTTTTCATATTTATAAATAGTTTATTACTTTCTCATATTTTGATTTTTTTTTTTAATAATATATTTTTATTTGAAAGAAATGGATTTTTTTATTATTTAAGAATAACAAATTTCTTGGCAAACTGAATTTCAATTGAATTTTTTTTTTAATATTTTCTGCGAATTCCGATTGTTAAAGAAATAACCAGATAAAAAGGAAAGGCCCCAACCCCTTAGCTGAGAGGTTAAAGATATTGACAATATCGATAACATTCAAACCCAAGGGGTGTTGGTTCGGAAGTCCGATGAAAATTTATTTATATCAATTTGATATAAATAAATACGCCTGGATTAAATATATCGTAACTAATATATATTGTGAATCGTTTAATGTCTAAATGGCCTCGGATGCTGGAAAGAAAAAAAAACGTGACCGAGGGAGGGAAGGTCCCTTCCCTTCTCATCCTCCTCTCAGGGGTAAGAGAAAAATTTAAAAGAGAGGGTTTGATGTCAGGCGACATTTAATTTATTCAAAATAAAAATAAATAAATAAAAGAATAAACTATCTGATGTGATAACAGACCGATATTTGGCCTACCATTGTATCAGATTTTGCACTGAAATAGGCTGCTAATAATATATGATGAAATGGCAAATTTTAAAATAGGTATACACATCTTAAAGTTCCATTCCATTGCCGTCCAAAATATATTCTGTCTCTGATATACATTTATTTATGGCCTCACTAACTCCTTTGCTTAGTTTTTAATCTCCAACTTTGCAGATGGTGGAGTGAAGTTTTTATCATGTAAATCATGGCTCTATTAGGCAAATATTTTAGCCCCGTAAGAATTTCCTTCTCCCTCAAGTCAATTCTTAACTTCTAATTCTCAAAGGGCTTATGATGATCTTGTGAAATTTCATTAACAAAAAAGTATTCAATCAAAAAATAAGTAAAAAGCACAAAACAATTTCGATCAGGAAATAAACGTTTGCAAAAATGCTCAATTAAGTTTTATTTGTAAATGTGATGGTAATGAAAAAATGTCTATTTCTATCTATAGAGATATTCAGACTTAGGTTTTATTTAAAATTAGGTGAAAGGTAAATAAAATTCTCTTTTTAATAAATTTATTAATAATATTCCAAAACCGTTACAAATTCTGATATAAAAACAACAAAAGGGTGCATCTATCGTGGACACATGGCATGTCTGCCTCCGTCAACGGGCAATGTGGCTCCGGTGATGAAGGAAGCCTGGTCGCTAGCCAGGAAGGCGATCGCTTCAGCAACTTCCTCAGGTTGTCCCGGTCGTCCTAACGCATGGGTCGTCTTGGAACGTTCCAAGAACGCTTTATAAGCTTCTTCATCAAGGCCACCTCGACGTTGAAGTTCCGTAATTACAACACCGGGATTCACGGCGTTCACACGAACCTACAAAGAAAGAAGAATTACTTTCATTTTAAATGACTAACAACGAATCCAAACAAAAGGTACCGTTGGTTTGGTGACGGAACTTAAAATTCTTGAAAATAAATAAAAGAATTATTGGCATTTGTCAGTCCAAATCAGTGGACGTTAAATGTCAAGGCTTAAATATTCACAAAAATTTAATATAATAAGATGACAATTTGTTTTGTTAGTAACGAGAGAGGAAATACTCAAAGGCTATTGGAAATAATCTCTTGCCTCCTATAATCATCGTTTCATTATCAATATATTGTGTAATGATGGGGCGGATGAATGAGACCGTATTTTAAACTGTGCAGAGCTTCCAAAGGTCGCTTTTCGTCCTGAGCGACAGAAATTTACTAATATTATATTGACTACCAATTGAGATAAAAAAGGACGGAGTTTAAATGGCTTCAGATGCCGAAAAAACTGCCCGTGTAAGTAATTCCTCTCAAACAAAATTTGTATGAATGACGATGCAAGGCAACCAAATAAAGAACAACAAATATTTTTCTTATAAAATTTCTGCTTTAATATATAGACATGTCGAACCTCTCAAGTAAGGATCCAGTCATGACGATGGGACGATTGTTTGAACAAGGCGAGAATATTTCTAAATCTCAACAATTATAGAAGTGTCCTGAAGAAAAAGAGACGACAATTCTATATATTAAAGCAGAAATTTAATAAAATAACCTTTTCTTCATCTGGTTGCCTTGCACTACCATTCTTATTAAATATTCAGCCACCATCTCTTACAATTCTACAAAACAAATTTTTTATATTTTATTGTTAAACTAAATTTTGAAATTAATAGCTAAAGGTCATGAAGGGAGTTCAGATCCCAATTGAGTCCAATGAAAATTTATTTAAATGAATTGGTGTAAATAAATATGTCTCGTATATATATCGTATTTGATTCGTAATTAAAATAAATGTGTAACATTTAAAGCAGGGTTCATCAACCGGTGGTCCGTGAAAAAATTTGGTCCATAGTGTTGTTCTTTTAATTTAATATAGATGTAAAATTTCAGGTGTAAAGCACATTTTCGGTTTGTATATTGTATATGCGCAAATGTAGATCATTTCTAATTAATAAATGAAAGTATAATGATCATTATATAAAACTTTTTATATTTATATTCTTTATTATATAATCTATGTATGGGGGAAAGGAGAGTTCTGTTTAGGAAAATTTCAAATTTTGAGTTACTCGTCCAAATTCCAAAAGGCTAATCCCGGGATTAAAATTTATATGGCCCAAGATGCCGAAGACAAAAAAAAATTTGATAAGACTCAAGTAGTGTGATTGTTGTGTCAACAATGAATAAACATTTTGGTTTGATTCTTATAGGTTAATTTTCTCTCTTTTTTTATGCATCATTATCATCGATAATAGGAAAGTAGAATATGACGAACATTTGAATAAAAAAGAAGATCCAACTATTTTAATTCATAAGTAGTAAGAAACGCATTCTTTATTAATTTAAATATACGGTAATAAGAGTAATCTCAGCACAATCCTCTATCCTAAATACTTTATTTTGACGAGTACCAGTGGCGTATCTAGTCCTCAAGGAATTTTAAAAGAAAAATTAATGAATTTTTAGAGTAACTTAATAATTTGTTTTTAATTTTTTAATTCATATGATTCTTTCAAGGTGCAACCTCTTTTTTTTGAGATATGGAAGTTTACGGACCTAAAATGACCAGTGGTCACATGCAAACAGGAAGAACAGGAGGAAAGAGTGGGGAGACCCAGGCATCCCTCTCAATTTGTAACGAAAAATGATGGAACTTGCCTGTTTTGGTGCCAGATCGAGAGCAACGCATCGAGTCAACTGATCCACAGCCGATTTGCTCATACAATAAGCGAGAACTCCAGGAAAAGCTCTGAGGCCGTTCACACTTGAAACATTCACGATCGCTCCTTTGGTTTTAATTAAATGTGGAGTTGCCAGCATCGTTAGATGATACACAGAACGCACATTGGTGTTCATCATCCGATCATATTGCCCCATGGAGGTATTCTCAATCGATCCCGCCTCCAGGACACCGGCGTTATTGATGAGGACATCTAAACGACCGAAACGTTCCACGGTTGTCTTCATGATCCGTTCGGCGTCCTTCTCCACGGTCACATCGCCAAGCACCAATAACGGTTCGGTTTTCGATTTGCACTCATTTGCCACAGATTTCAGGTTATTTTCATTTCGACCTGTCAAGGAAAGTATCGCTCCACGATTTGCCATTAATTTGGCAGTCGCGGCGCCGATACCTGAACTCGCACCGGTGATAAGGACGACTTTACCTGCTAACGACATCCTCGAGAAGAAAGAAAATAAGAAAAAGAAAAAGCGACCACACGAGAAGTTCAATCTCAGCTCATCTGATCAAAGTTTGAAATAATCAAGGACGGAACAGACGAGCAAACAGAGCTGAAAACATGCGATCATTCGTTTTATAAAAGCTGAGGGAACCCGTCCTTTTGAGGAACGAGTTTTTTGTCTTTTCGTTCTCGTTCACTTTTCCCCCCAAGCCAAGATATTTTCCAGACCAATTAAAGTTTTTGTTGAGTTAATGATTGATAAAAAAAATGAGTTTTACAAAATTTTTTCTCGTAAATTTATACATTTATAGGAAAAGTTGGCGCCTCTGGGCGTAACGAGTGTACATTCCTTAGAGAATGGAATTAAAAACAATTATTTGATATTTGTGATTCAATAAATTTATTATTATTATTTTATAAGCATTCATAATGATGAAATAATTTGACTTTTGTTGGCGGTCATTTTTTCTTTATTATTTTTCATTAAGATGTGTTTACATGTGTTGTGCACTCCCTTCTTGAACTGCATTCTTAATGCAATTGTTCCAGAGTATGTCACAATTTTATATACTGGAAAAATAAAATATATCTCCTCCATGACAAACTACTTCACAGATCGTTTCCAAAAGTTGGCAACACTCCACTGGAACGGTCATTCTATTTAAAAACTCCTTTTTTGAACTAATCTTAACCTTTGACAACTCATCTTTAATTTATCAATTATATTCTATCTTCTGTTTTCTCTCTCCTCTATTTAATTGGTTGGTTTATCATATGATTAATTATCATATTTATATATATAAGTATGATATTTATTTAATACTCTTATTTTTAGATCTTTTGAAATCTCTTCTGTTATATAAACGCCAGCTGAGTGCAAAAACAAAAACAGATAATGAATTCTTATTTTTATAGTAATAATATAAAAGATAACATCACTCAAGCTTTTCAAGTACTCAAACAATATTCCTATTTATTGGATTCGTTTATTTTGGTAAATATTTTAATTTTAATAACTCAACCTACACTAACCTAACACAGATTATTTTTTACTCTCATTTATCACTTTAATATATATATATAAGAAAGCTTAGCATTTATATTTTCTTACAAAATCAAGATTTTTAGATGATCTATCTCTAGTGATTATCAATCCGAACTCAATTTTGATCCCTCGGATAATTAACATGAATTTTTAACCTAAGTAAAAAGCACACCTTGACGAAAAACGACAATAAATTGACTTGTCGTCTGACATGAATTGGAGACAAGAAGGAATCAGAATATCCATAAAAAAACGAGTATAAATAAAGATAAAAATGAAATTGCCCAAACAGTATCATAAAAACCATACTTGAATTATATTATTATTAACTATCCAATCAATAGATATTTTGTCGATTTGAAATAGGCCTGTCATTTCGCCAATGTTGATGGTAACATGTTTTACTATATTCGGCATTGGATTATTGGAAATTCTTGTAACATTTTTAGCAAAAAAACCACAAACTTTTAATTTTTTGGTTTATTTTTTAGGATTTCCATGTAGAAGACCATTGGTCCAAATTACCCTTATCTTGGCAATTAGATTTGGAGAAATTGAATTTAAAAGAAGCTGCTTCACTTTTAAATAACGAAACGAGGTAATCTTTTTCAAGAGTGGACTAGTTTCATTTCGAATCCTTTTTCAGGACTGTCAAAATGTTGCTGAGCCCTCTTACTTCATATTTGTTACAGCTATCCAAATTAGATCGTTAAAATTATTTTTAAATGGAAGGACAAATTTTTAGTTTATTTTAATAAACTTGCAATGAATAATTAATTAATTAATAAAGAAGTAGCAAATCATAGAAAGCTATATATATATATATACATGTATATTGGCAAGTTTTCCACGATTGACTCTATGTAGAATTGCACTTGCTGTTTTTCATTGAAAATGACTCGACGTTTCGGTTCCCTGTTTGGAACTGTTTAATAATAGAGCATGTTTTTGATGTTGGGAGTTATTGGGAGAGGAGGAGAATGCCATCCCTAAACCGAGTCTAAACTTGCTCCCTAACATTCTCTTTTTAATCCAAAAGGAAAGCAGAAACATCGATTCATACTTTTCATTTATAACATTCAAGAATCCTGAGGACGGGCACGATTTGTCCTGGCATTTGATTGATTTTATTGACATTTGAAAAGAAAAAATTAAATAATTGTTTTATTTAATTATTTTCTCTCCTAACAGATATAAATTAGACTTAAGATGTCCATTCTTCTTTTAAATGTATTTTATAATCTTATTTTTTCTCCAATTTACTTTTTTTAAAAACTTTGCCAGAGAAAGGAATTCATATAGGTAATTTATTTTTAGCTTGAAAGCCTAGTGCTTTTTGCTCTTATTTAATTCCATAAAATTCCATTTATTTTTTTATCATTTTTAATCCATAGTTATGTTATATTTATTTTTTATTACATAACAACATCTGACTTTTAAATAATCCAATTTCAACAAGATAACCCCCGCTTATCAAAGTTCTTTCATTTATTTATTTTTTTCCTTCATTTTCTAGATTAGGTCAGGTTCTTCCTCTTTCTTTAATTGCATTAAGGGAATTATCTAATTTGTTATCAATTCCAAGAAAGAGCTCAAGTCAAGAAAGCGAGACCAATAAAAATGAGAAAGAGAATCTAAAAGGAAAAGAATCAATTTGCTTGCGACATCCAAAACTTGCCAATCTTTTCAATAAACATGTCAAGCCTAAAAAAAGACATGAAATTTCTAAAATGGCTAAAGTATGTTTTTTTCATATATTTTCGGCGATAAAATATTAATTATTTGTTAGATTTGTGCAGAAATGGCTGAAAAAACGGGATGCGATTATGTAATTGATGTTGGATCTGGTCTCGGACATTTGGGAAGAGCTTTGGCGTTTGGATATGAGATGAAAGTTTGTTGCTTGGAGGCACAAAACAATCTCACTCAACAGGCTAAGTAATTACAAATTTTAGTTTGGTTTTTATCACCAAGAATGATGATGAATAATACATATATTTTTAAAAAAAATTTTTCTTTAAAAAAACAATTTTACTTTTATGACCGGTTTCGGCTCATATTTAGATCATTTGTCACTTGATCCTCTGACGACATGATTAAATCATGATATAAAAAAATGACTTTTTAAATACCTCTATAAATAGGCTATGAAATTCTTAAAAAAAAATAATTGTTATATATAAAAATTTACTGTATATAGACCTGAGGAAGCTAAATTTGAGCCGAAATCGGTCGTAAAAATAAAATTGTTTTTTAAAGAAAATTTTTTTAATAATATTATCTTAGTGATTACAAAAATAAAAAAAAAACTAATATTTATTCTTTTCACTTTAATTAACATTCGTTGATAATTAATAGACAGGCTTATCATAGTAGAATTCCTCCTCAGACTCAGATGACTTAATGAATGGTACATGGAACCACGAGTTAACTGAATTAAGAGTGACATTTTTTACTTCCTTTACATTTTATTAGTTGTTGGGCGGACTTTCTCGATCGCTTCTATCCCTCTAGCAGGAAACTAAAAGAAAAAGAAGTCTCCAATGTGCCTGATTATCATGAAATAGGAAGTTTTTTAAATACTCCTCAGTTATTATTATGTTTATCTGAGAAAGAACGGAATTAAAAGCAAATTTTATAATATAGTTCTGAATTCAATTACCGACTAATATGCAAAGTAGTTTTTTATTTGATTCTTTTTTTTTCTCCACTGGCCTTAACCAAACAGCCAACAAATACACAATTGGCCAAAATCTGAAAATTACAAACAGAATTTAATAATTTTAGTCACCTAGAAAAGGATAAATATCCTGCAATTCGGGTTCGGCAAAACATGCAACACAGAGAAAGAGCAAGTCGACCAGTCGCATGTCCTGAAGTTTGATTTAGGGAAAGGTAAGACTAGGAAGAGAACTAACATTCGTGGTCGCCATCCACGCCTCATCACCAGATAAGACCCCCTAATATTTCGATTCTCCCATTAATTTAATTCAATAAAAACCAAAATTATCTATTATTTATTTTGAGAAATTAGAGAGATTGCTAAATAAAAAAATGCAAGCCACATCATTTTATCTGTTTTTCTCTTCTATATATACATATATACCAACAAAATATATAAACCATATATTCTTTTATTTTTATTTTTCAGAAAACTTGATACTGAAATGGAAGTTTTATTGAGGAAATATCTCACTGAAGAGGAAATGTCCTCATTTCATAGACCTGTTCATTTAAATAAAAGATTAGAAAATAATACGAATGAACACGATTTAAGAAAAGTAAGTAAAACATTTACGTTAAATCTGAAACTATTTTCTTTTTGAATTTTAATATTTTTTTCTTTTAGTATTTAAAAGAATCTTTTGATTTGAAAAGAGAAGAAAATTTTGGAATTGTTGGCCTGCATCCTTGCGGAGATCTCGCTGCTATACTTTTAAGATTATTTAATCAATGCCCAAATACCAAATTTATCATTTTGGCTGGCTGTTGTTATATGAAACTCACGTAAGTTTTTCTTTTATAGTACGTATATATATTTATTTTAATATTATTTTTTCCTTTTTATTTTTTAGGCCACAATTTGGGTATCCTCTAAGTAAATTTCTCACTTCGAAATCAAATACGGAATTGAGTTATGAAGCGCGTGAAGTTGCCTGCCACGCCAATGAAAGCTACACAGCTCGGCTCGAAAAAAATGATTATTTGGAACTAAGAGTAATTAATTTTATTAGAGTGTAATAAATTTAGATTGCGAATTTTTTCATCAAAGAAAACACATTTCTTTTGAGGGAATATGAAAAAATTCTCTATTTGAAATATGTTCCAACCTTTTTCCATCTTTCTCGTAAATTATGGATTCCGTTGCAAAAGAACTCCTTTTCTTTTGCAGCGATCCAATCATTTTCACATGTTTAAATGAATTGAAATGTAGCGCAGGAAGAGCATGCGTTATCGACGGGACCAATTCCAATGAAATCAGCGGGTTGGGCAACTCTTTCCAGTCAAGCAATGATAACGTTTCTATTACTGATTTTGCAATCTGCGATGAAGCAGATTCCCCATTCGGTCGTTTTTCGATCAATGCATTCAAATTGATTAATTGTTTTCAGTAAGGTGCTCCATCAAGCAGCTCACATTTCTGATTCCATCAAATACAAAGCAATAACTTTTTTCCGAAGCGATCGCATTTGCAGTCGATGTTGATGTTTCCACCCATGATCTTTTGCATTTGGGATTATCAAAATATGTCCACTTTTCATTTCTAGTAATTGATTCGATGCAAAAAAGATTTCCTTTCGTTTCATTCAATCAAAATTTCGCTGGTGTTTTTTCGCTTTTCCATTCATGTGGAATCTATTTACGTTTCCTAGAATCTTTTCCATGCCATGTAAACGATTTTGAAATGGTTGCTTGTATACCATTAAATCTTTCTGCAAGTCCTTTTTGGGTTTGTGCTGTCCTCGTCCAATAATGCTCGCAGCTGCATTTCCAAATTTTAGCGGAGGTTTTCCATGTTCTTTGTTCTAATCAAAATCAAAATCCCCATTTTTGAATCGTTTAAACCAGCGCTCGCAAGAATCTTGAGTTTGAGCATGTTCACCATAAACGATAACTTTAGCAGCAGTTATTATTATTACTCGTATTTGCCAGGAACTAAATTTTTTACTTTTTATTATTATAATATATAAATATTTTTATTAAAGATCCAATCAAGATCAAAAAAGTATTTCTTATTTCATTTATTTATTTATTGGAATTTTAACAGGCGATCTGCCCAATTACAAATTATTTTCATTTAATACTTTAGTAGGTACAATTTTGCTTATTTTTTAAAATGTTGTTTGAACGTTTTTAGTTAAGGAGACTTTGTTGCCCTGTTGTTCTAGACAATCTCGAAATAGGCGATTAGAGACCATATAATGTCCTATGCGACTATATTTTGAAAGGTCTAATTTATAAGTAGGGTCAATAAATATAAATTGAGATTTTAGACTCCGACCATCTCGGATCCATTGGTTATTAATAATTTTATACAACACATCGTTATCATAAGTTTTTTTTAATAAATATGAATAGTTTTAATTGATTATATATAAATAAATATATACATATGTATATATATATATATATATCCAGAACATATATATATAAATATATATCTAGTCGTCCGCATTACCCAAGATCTGAATGTCGTTCCTTGAAATAATTTCCCTATTAAGATATTTTAACCCAAAGTTTGAAAAGAAACGGCGAAAGAGCATCTTCATTGATTGCAAATGCGACAGAAATTTGTTAAATGTTTTTGAAGTCAAAAATATAATAGCAAATTCTAAATGTTTGTTTTAAGGTGCATTGCTATAGAGCTACATTGGAGTATATCATTAATGAGCATCAACCAAATTACAAGCATTCCCAAATTCGAAGTGTTCGAATTACTCCTGAAATGCAATTCACTGAGTGAGTTCTCTTTGATTACTACCATCTGATCTTGTTAATAATAATACATTTAATATCCTTCATAATCCCATTGTACGCATGCCAATGACAATTCTTTCACTACAGGAACGAATAAATTTATATCCGGAGCTATAAAAACTATCTTTATGAAATACACATCTCCTTTTATTATGTTAATTCAAAATCTTCAACTTTGCCAAAACTATTTATTTTATAATAAAATTAATAAATGAACTTTTTAGGCTATCCATTGCCAGAAATAATCAATTTTATTATTAATTACAGTATTCATATGTAAGGGATGATTTAAATTTAATGCAAATATTTTGGTATCCATTCTGACATTGAAGAGTCCATCCTCATTACCTAAGTGCTTTTGTTGAGATCGTTACATATATGTTAATATAAAAGCTAGAATTTACCATAACAAAGACAGAAAAAGGTTGCAAAGATCTCCATTTTCCAAAAATAATTTCACTAGATACTAGTAAATTATAAAAAGTCAAATGAGGAAATCAGCGATGTCTCTGCCTTCATTCAAAATTCAACCAACGTCTTGCAATTTAGACAAATAATATTGAAGGGAAAATGTTATATTATAATCTTTTAATTTTGTAGCGAGATAGAGAGAGAATTTTCAAACATATTTCTGAAGACGTCGATCATCTCGTTATAGAACACTAAAAATTTCCGAATACTACATAGCCTATATAATATTATTAGAAAGGCATTTATTTATTTGAAGTATGGGACAAGCAAAATACTAATTGTATTCCTTCTCACCCACTATTTATATCTAGTAATAAAAAATTATTTAATTTGGATTTTCATACATAGACATTTTCAAAGACTTGTCTCTTTAGATGACTTAGATAGAACATGAATATAAATCATATTATTATTAAGAGGAATGTTAAATTTTAAGTAAAAATTGGGGGTTAAAAAAAGTTTTAAATATATTTTTTATGATTGCTTGTCCAATTCTCCTGAACCTTCCGATAAAAAAGATTATATAACTATTCAGGTATATACATGTATGTGAGGAGATATATTGCTTGTCCCGCTCACCGTTTTAGATGGCTTTGTACTTCTGATTTGCTGTTGATACATAGCCTGTTCTCATAAACAGACAAGCTAGGCTATTTAAGGAGAGATCCATTATATATAAATAAGATCTTTCCAGATATCAGATTTCAGGCAGTGTAAAGTTATAAAAATAATTTATAAGACTCATTTGCAGGTATTGTTTAGCTGCGCTATCTAAACTCTCAATAAATTTACCTGAAGAGTCAATGGGATCCATTAAAACAAAGAAATTGTTGGATGAATGGAAAAAGGTGGTGATTTTTTACACTCTACGTTTGCTCCTTGCACCTCTAGTAGAGACGGTTGTTCTTTTAGACCGGGTTTTATTTATACAAGAATTAGGTATTCATTTATTCTTAAACTTTTACATTTTAATAGAAATAAAAAAAAAAAAAAGAAAAAAATCAATTTTTCTTTTAGGCTACCAATGCGAAATAATTCCAGCCTTTGATCCTCTTCTATCACCAAGAAATCAAATATTAATTGCAACAAAAAATTAAACAAAAAACAAAAATACAACAAGTATATTTATTAAATGAAATAAAAGTGAACATTTATTTAACGAATAAAATGTTTGTGATAATTTAATCTGGGTAAGATTTATTTATTATATTTCCACAATCCCCTTGGTAATATGAAAATATTATATTAGATTTTTTTTTTTTTATTACTATGTGTTTGATCCAGGTTATTATTTATTATTGATTTAACATTATATTATATATATATATATATACATGGATTCTAATACATTTTGTTAATTGCTATTAAATTACGTTAATCGATTTTTAAGCCAAGTTTTATCTAATTATTTTTTAATAAGAAAATAGCAAATTTTGGACTTGATTGGAAATGTGGGATTTTTCTAAACATTTCTACCTTTGAAGCCCTAACGACCGTAAACATTTTACGATTTTATTATCATGCCATATATCAGGGGTGGCCAACACGTCGACCGCAAAGGTTTTGAAAGTAGCCCGCGAAGCTAAAGTTGAACAACTTGTTCTCACTTAAATTAATGTTTGAA